>PKRV01000635.1:1402535-1466644 GCA_003709505.1 Hyphantria cunea
TGGAAAGCATGAGCAGAATCCAAGAGTGGTGGTCACCATCCTCAATGCGAATGCAGCATGGTGACCCACACTATGGCGGCCTGGGGGGAAGGGGGATGGTGAGGGGGATAGGGGGCGTTGGATTGGGGTATGGGCCTCCGGTATCCTCACTCACTCGATGAAACACAGCGTAAGCGCTGTTTCACACCGGTTTTCTGTGAGGCCGTGGTATCACTCCGGTCGAGCCGGCCCATTCATGCCGAAGCGTGGCTCTCCCACGGTACTGCATGTACACCCCCAAGCAAGAATGTTTTGTCGGTTTACGCGGAAACAGTATAGTGAATACTTTCATCTTTATCTATAATGACTTTTCTAACATGTAAACTGAAAATGATTTAATAAAGACTAGGAAGATGAGAAGTTTTTAGTTTTCGTGTAATTTGTTTTGACTAAGGCAAGCACCTAATTTGTATTTCAGAACAATAACCACAGTTGCGTGCACATTATACATATACACAATCTTTTAAAAAAAATGTCTATATGTATACTTACCAGTCGCTTCTGAACAAGCTGAATGAGCCGTCAGGCTTCATGAAGGATAGCTGTCGTTGATACAAAATGTTCATGTGATAGAAGGCATCTCTCTCCAGAGTGCGGTTGCGTTGGTTGATCAGACGCATGTACAGTGTGAGGTACATGTTGGCAGCGAAACTGAACATGTTCTGCTCAGCTGAGTCCTAGAGGAACATTAAATAATTATATTAATATTAAAATCAGACAAGACAAGTTAATTACTAAAAGTGAATAGTTTTTTTAAGTTTTACTGTTTTTTTACCTATGAGGTTTTACATTCGAATGTATCAAAATTCAGTTCGAAAATTTTAGTAGCTGCTTGTTATATTTATGTAGTAAGTAGCTGAGTCCCGCGATTTTTGATGTACTTTTACAACAACATTCGCTGGTAACACCGCGAAGCTAGTGTCAAAAGAGTAGTCAAGTTATACCATCAGCTATTTGCCAGTGAAAGTCTCGTCAATATTGATACAATCGTTCCAGATTCACCGGAACAAACATACAGTCAGAAAAAAACTTCAAAAATAGTTTTTTTATGTAAGTACCGTATATACTTTCATTTGCATTTAGTAAGAAGTCGTTAATTTGAAATCACAAACAGACACTACCATTGTATTTTTATTTTTATATTTTCTGTATTTATAGGGGATGCTACAATTTAACCTGTTGAAATGTGATCATTAATAAACTATGTACAACGTTCTCACCATAGGTAAATCCAACAAGCTGGTAGCATTAACAGGCATGGTGGGGAACAGCGGTCCGACGACGTCCCCCACTATAGATATCCGCGCCTTGTTAGACCCGTACACGTAGTAGCGGTCCACCTCGTACGTGATGATCGGCGACTCGGTCACGTTTACGTGCATGTATTGGAACACGTACGCACGGTTCGAAAGGTCCAGTAAGACGGACTGGTGGCGGTATTGTGGTAGACCGTCCGCCTGTATGGAATTAACTGTTTCAAATATTTTTCCATATAGTAAATAAGGGCTAAATATATTTTCTAAAGTGAGCTATGCCAGAAGTGAATTGTTAACGGCTATGGATGACGATGATAAAGTAGAAGTACAAGTATATTTATATAATATATAAAATTGGTAAATTCGTTTGCATATACACTTAATTGAGTCTTGACAACTTTCTTAGAAGATTGTATTATCTAGTTCCTGTGTCAGCTTTCTCTTCATTTGCCTCTACAATATGCCACACCAAAGCGATGCTAGGTACAGGAACGCTTGCCGATATTATAGAGAAGGATCTAGAACTTTTCGGTTTATTTTTTGTAGAAACAATCAATCACGTTAAACCTCACATCGTCACATAAATCGTCGGATTTGAACCCACAATAATAGGCGAACTAGGAAGCGGCATGGCGACTGCTCAAGCTAGGCTATTTGTGCAGTCATAATTCCTATTATAAAGAATGGTGAGCATCCTGGAGAGTTGTTACCTCGACGCAGATCTCCTTGACGTAGTGGTGCTGGCCCATGAGCGTGGAGGCGTGCAGGTGCACGTGCACGAGGCCCAGGCGCGTGGCCACGACGGGCACGTACACGGTGGCCGCGTCGCCCGACACGATGTACACGAAGAACTGGTGTTCGCCGAACGACGTGCGGGGGTTGTACGAGCGGACCTGCCACACCATTCACTATCATTAATCACACTACGTTTTGTGCATTTAGCTATTCATATCATTTTTTTTTTTTGATGGAATGTGTCAAGAATCAATCTAAAAGAAATTTAATAATGGAGCAGTTGAACTTGAATTATTTGGATGTCGGTATATTTCAAAGTGTTTTGGCTATACCAACATCAAAAAAAAGCTATAAAATTGTACAGTTTAGCATATAATATTTAAATGTTATTTGATTAAATTAAGGCCTTATGGGTCTGGCATACCCTAATAGGGTAAAAGTCCCTAAAAAATAAAGAAAAAAAATCATTTTTTTTGCTGCGTTTTTTATCTATTTTAAAGGTACTTTTTTTCCTTTTTTGGAGCTATTGTTAGTTAGAAAGTAGTTGTTAGAACTCACGATGCCGTTCTCCTCGACGTGTACGAACTTGTAGTCGGGCGAGGCGGAAAGTACGACGACGGCCTCGATGTCCTGCGGCTGGTAGTTGAACACCACCACGCGCAGCCCCACCTGCTCACCCTGCCGGCAGCGGTCTGGACCTTCCACCTTGATGAAAAACGGCAGCACTCCCGAATACTGCACATACATTATTATATTAATTTACTTAACTAATTCGTTATTTTATCTTCGCACCTTCTGTATCATATTTCTACATCAACTTTTAAATAATATAATAAAAACCTTACTGTCTCTGAACCAATTGCTTTTAGGAGGATGCTTGTGTGTAATGTCTCAGCTAAACTAAAAGAGAACATACTCTAGCATACCGAAAATCCAGCTTGGCAAATCACAGCTTAAGTCGATATTTTAATGAGAGGTTGATTTTTCACTGCATGATGAAGTGGAGGATGGGAGGAGATGATTGATAGGTTTCACAATACTCACATGTTTAGGTTCCGTCAGCATACCCAATCCAAGACTCGGCGACATACTAAAGGCCGATACTGTCCAGTGCGCTGGTATCTATAACACAATCATACATATTGAAAATGTATTACTTATATACATTATCATATACATTTAATAAGTATTTAAGTCTTGTCATATCCTATATGTACGTGCTTGGTTGTTTTGTTTCTTTGTGTAATAATGGATTGCATAAGTATAACAGTGAGATTGCAACATATGATTTGTTTAAAAATGAATCTAAAGTGAATGGAGGGCCGTGAGTATACTAAATGGCGTAAAATTGGAGAGGCCTTTGTTCAGCAGCGGGCTGCGATAGGCTGATGATGATGATGATGATGATGAGTATATTTTCAAATAACTCGATCGCGACGGTAAACGCGTTCAGCGTTGTAATTTTTGAAGAATTCAACTTGTTACCGAGTGTAATTTGACATGAAATAAAGACACACTACACGGATGGCGTACTGGGTAGCTGTACTGGTAAAACCCACATCATTCACAAATTGTTGTATTAAGTCTGGGTGTTCTAAGTATCCGTCATGTATGTTTATAAAGTCCCCTGCGACCCAGGGACGTCCCGTGTCCCGGGCGGTAGGGGAGGAGGGGAGGGGGAAGGGGGCGGTCACCTGCGGCACGTCGACGGTGAAGACGTAGCGGCCGTGCGGGCCGATGTTGACGTCGCGCCACAGCCACACGTTGTCGTACTGCCGCTGCACGCGGTTGAAGCGGAACTTGCGGAAGTGGCGCAGCGAGAACGACGGGTCGTGCTCGCCTACACAACACACATGGGACGAATTACTTTAATATCCGTATGAAATACTTTAGAACCTATACTTCACCGACAAATCGCGGACAATAAAAACAAAAAGTTTTCGTTTCAAATACACTTTTTCAGGTATTTTCTGAACCTAACATGAATGAGTAGCGTCTACTATTAGATTACGCGGTTCCAAAATGTCATGAAGAAAAAACTCTATAACACAATAGACGGTGAATGAAACACTTTTTGTCGCGTTTTTTCCATCACCCTGCAGTCGCACAAGCGTTCAAGTAAAATGAAGAAATATTTTTGACATACTATTAGCGTTATCTATTATAACCATCTAAACCCAAACCTTTCACCAATAATAGAAGGAATCTAATCTTTATTACTTACCCTACAGGCCTTGATCTGTCTCACGAACAGTAACATGGAGTTTATATCAGTTTTATTTTCAGTTAAATTTTACGTAATACGATTTGTAACTCACAATTAGCCTCATCCGTGTGGTCGGAGCAGTCGAAGATACCGTCACAGCGCTTGTTCAGCGGGTAGCACCCCCCCTCCAGGCACTCGCCCAGTCCCAGCGAGAAGTTGCAGTTGCTGTACCGGCGAGTCACAGGCACGTCGCTGAACACCACGAGGCCAGCATATCTGTGTAATATACCAGTTAGCTAGCATTCTATGAATATATACTAATATGTATTGTAAATTCGAAAATAGCTCTGCCTGTCTGTCTGTAACTCTTTCATGATGGAACCGCTTAACCGGTTTCATTTATATGAATTTCTGTATAGATATATCTAGCTCTTTCTTGGACTTGGAGAAGGACATAGGGTAATTTTTGTCGCAGTAACCGACACATACGCGGACGGAGACTCGAGCAAAACGACACATATGCGGACGGAGACTCGAGCAAAAACTAGTATATATTTTAACTATACTACAACCACAAAACTAAGTTAATCGTTATTGTAGCAAATTAAAAGTACTCTAATAGAAAATTGACCTTGGAATATTCTGTTTTTGGTATTAGCTGCAAACTGACAGACGGGTCGTGATTATCGCCGTTTATAAATAAATATATTTCAAGAAAAGGAACGGAATAATTTGTTATTAACAGTTTCCTATTAGTCTGTACTACATATAGGTCGGCTGGACAGGAATGATACCATGTAAGCATGTAACTTCTGCGATAGGAAACAACACCAGTATAGGAAGACTTTGACCAGGAAAATGTGAAGATCACAGCTCTAGTGGCAATAAAGACGTCAATAGTTTGATAGGCACTCACTCGAAGGTCCTATTGGCATCTATCCCGAAGGTGGAGGATGGAAAGTAGACGAGCTTGTCAGCGTCCCCTGCGTGAGACCGCCATGTGTACGCGAATGTACCGTTCGTTGCCTCGTCGAAGTATGACATCTTTGTTATCACCTGTATATAGAGGACACATTGGTGTAGTATAAGCGAAACTTTACAGAACCATGCTTATATACATAAACAGTCAAAATAGTTTAGTACATATTTTAAATTCAAAGTCAAAAATAATAATTGGATAACATTACATGTCAGTTAGTTTGCTGTTTAACTTATGGCCTTTACAATACGATGCTGTTTGACTAGCGTCTTGTATATGTTAAGGTGTCTATTAAAACATTTTATAAAGCAGCTGGTTAAAATAGTGATAACGTAAAAAAAAGCAAAAAGATGAAATATTTGACCTAAAAAACTGTTTATTGAATTAATTTTTAGTACAAAGTATTGTTATACGTGAATTATGTCATCAAACAGCGTTACTTAACACAAAGGACACATGTAAATAATAAAAGTTTAGTCGTTTTATAAAGTACTAGCTTTTGCCCGTGGCTTGGCTCGCACAGAAGTAGATGTTAAAATGCATTCTAATATACAAAATTTCAAGCAAATCCATAGCATAAAATATTACACATATTTTAAATTTTCATCCCCTATTTTACACTCTTAGGGGTGGCATTTACAAAGTTCTCTGTTCTTCTTTCTTAGTGCTCACTTATATTATATTGAGCCTACATGCAAAATTTCAGGATTCTAGGTTCAGCGGTTTGGGTGTGCGTTGATCTCTGGGTATCTTAGTAAGTTAGTCACCTTCCCCTTTTATATATGTATAAATTTATCTAATAACCATTACACTCAAATCACTTAGCCATTAAAACAAGAGTAGTGAATGTAAGCGGTGGGTACTGGGTACCTTGGCGTAGGAGAGCTCGTTGCCCGCCTGCATGGTGTAGAAGGCGTTGTCGAGCGCAGACAGGCCCACGTAGGCGCCCGGCTCGCCGTAGATGGCCACCTCCACGCGGGACCCCGTGCGGTGCTTGCGGTTGTTGATGAACACCGTGAACTGCCGCACATTAACTTATTTAGACTGTTTACCTTTGAGGGATTATTGATGGATTTCATATAAAATTTCTTAACATGACGTTCGATTTAATATATATATCTATATATATATATATAACTATTTTAAGTAGAAACTCACAATGAAATGCGTGGTAAGGAGAGTGATTAGAATACAATATAGTAACTAAGCCACAATATATAAAATATATAAAAATCAAAAGGTGCCTTTATGGCCTTCTGGCATTAACCTTAACTCAATTAAAACGCTAGGCCAAACCGGTCAGGGGTAAATTTAATAAAAATAGCGGAATAAGTACAAGTGAGTTTGATTCTTGAATCTATTGCAACAAGTTCCATCAAGTGCCGACAATCGAGAGTATAAATGAAATATAAATGTATACACATTGAACATAGAGAACGTCTAGCTTTCTATTTGCAAATTACAAAAATCGATCACAAAATTCGAAAGTGCATAGTAGGTGCATATGCCGGCATTGCACGTGACGGTGAGGCGGGGCACGGGAGGCTCACGTTGTTCCTGGAGACGCCGTTGACGGGGAAGGTGAGCGAGTCGGCCAGCACGGCGCCGCGCCGGGCCGCGCTCCACACCAGCGCCGTGGCCACGGGCGCCATCTCCGCCGACACCGTCACCGCGAACGTGCGCACGCCCTCCTGCCTCACCACAATTACATCTTACACGCTTCCGTTTCAACACATCAAATCCCTCCCCACAAAGCGAGAGGAACATGCATCACATGAAAACAGTATACAACTATCTTCAATGATTATTTTTTCAAGTTCATGATATTCAACAAAAACAATATAATTATCTATAGTTACATATAAAATTTATAAGTCTAATAAACTTTAGATAAACGCCGGCTGCTCGTTCCGCCTGAGCCGACCGCGCAAGCGAGAGCGTGTAACAAGCGATAGAGGCACAATCGGCCTAAGCGTCCAGCTTGTGACGTATATTTTTAATTCAGAATTATATTTGGCTAAACTCTGTAATAGAAAATACTTAAAAATATCTTACAAAATGTGTCAAAATGTAATATAAGAAACAAAATAACAATAAGCTATTGAAAAAAATAATTGTACACATTACTGATCTTACAAGTTCAATACTGTAACCATAAATATACTATACCTGCATATTCTCCTGTCCGCTAGTAAGTATAATGCCTTTAGACATGACCACATAGTTGAAATACTCCATGTAGAAGTTACTCTGCACGTGGAAGATAACGTACTCGCCGACCTGCGTAAAAATAAAACATATCCATTAAATCGATTGCACAAATAGCGTTGTGGTTTAATTGGTCGCCACACTATTATTCCCAATGTGCAAGTTATTTTGAAATAAATATCACAAAACAGTCATGGGGATTACCGATAGAAATGAAAACTCAAAATTATAAACAAAAAGTTGTTTTAGCTCACCTGAAATGAACCTTTTCGTTCTTCAAATAAAATACACGATAAAAGGGGGTAAAAAATATAGCTCATACAAAGCGTTCGGTGACGATGACACGAGTTCTATGATTTTTGTTCACCCAAAAAGTGCTCAATGCTTCTAAAGAATTTTCACTTAAAAAGTTCAATATCATAACAACAGGGAATATGATGATTTGCGCAAGACGGCTGGCAGGAGCTGGATGCGAGAAGCCATAGATCGAACTAAGTGGCGTGAAATTGGAGAGGCCTATGTCCAGCAGTGGACTGCGATAGGCTGATGATGATGATGATGAGGGAATATGCATGTTTTTTTTTATTTCTTAATCTGATCATTACGTCTCTATGACATAGAAAAAATACAAATAGGCTTGAAAACTGTCAAACTAATTTTCAAAGTGAAATTTAAAACACTGACTAAATGTGATCTATTCAAACGCCGCCATTTTGCGCGCGCTTTCGACACAGCCAAATGCGTCATTGCAATTTTGTATTTGTTTACTATTCAGTGTTTCAGTTACTTAATTCTTATTAACAGTTTTAATTGTTATAAAAATCATGGAAGAAGGTAATTTTTCTCATAAACACTACTAACACAGTTTGAATTTCGACTCCGATAATTTCGATAAAGTGACTATCGAAGTCACATTTCGTTACGACCAATAGTGACGTGTTTTGTAAGTTTGAATTTCCCTCCTTAATTTTCACTTTTTATATATTTTCAAGGCTTAAATAATCACTAAATAAAAACATACCTTTTAAAATAAGTATATGAAAAGACAATAAAGAATGTAGAAATGAATATTTGAGACAAATAACAACTTTATGCTTATTCCCACAGGTTGATCGTACTGCAAAGTGTATATATATCACCAGCACAGCATAGTGCAGCATAGAACAGTGCAGAACAATACAGCGCAGCAAGCACAGAGAGTGAAATACGGTACAAAGCAGGACAAGAGAGTGTAGCGGCTCACCCTGGCGTCCGTGGTGCTGGTGGCAATGCGTAAGTGCTGGTTGTTGTGGCTGTGGTGCGCGATGAAGTGCATGTCGGCGTTGGCGCGGCTGCCCACCGCGTCCAGCAGCTGGGCGCTCAACCTCACGCCCGTGATGCTGTTCAACACTTCGCGGTAGTTCGGATCGTTTTGTAGTCCTAAGGAATATACACGATATCTTAAGTTACTACTTCATACCCACTCATAGTTACCTGCAACTCAACAACCGTGATTTCGTTACCGGTCTTAGGGTGATCCGCTCCTGAACCAAAAAAGGAATTGGAGCTCCAATGGGAACCAGTCATTCAGTCAGTAATTTTTCTAATGATTTTGACTTGCCTTTAAAGTAAGTCGAATACACGGTTGGCCTAGTGGTTTCAGTGGTCGCCACGCCACTTCCTACTTCGCCAAGTGTTGTGGGTTCAAATCCTACATTGGACAACACTTTGTGTGATCCATAAATTGTTGTTCTAAGTCTAGGTGTACTTTATGTCCGTTTCATGTATGTTTGTAAAGATCCCCGCGACACAGGAATGTATATTCGTAATGCGGGAGTTGTCTTTGTTAAAAAGAAAAGTTAAAGTCTATCAAATGATTCATTTAGTCATCACAACTATATTATGTAGTTATAGGTTTTGATGGAGTAAAGTGGTAATGCCGAAGGTAAGGGGGAGTTTATAAAAACTGTAGAAACTATTAATAATGATATTATCGTATTAACACTCACGCAACAACTTATACAAGTCCAATTTAAGATGCCAAACAGCGTCATGCCCAGGAACCAGCTGAGGCTGCTGTGGTTCAACCCCTCCGCCCCTGCCTTCTATTTGTATGTGCACTTGAAGTGAAACTCCTCTGGCTTGCCACTCCGGTAAGGGCGAACCATCGTGATAAGATACCGCCATCTGAAAATAAAGGAGTCCATCAGTTCACAAAAAAAATACTGAAGTGCATGTGACCTTGAATGGTCAACAAGCTTTGAATCTTGTTTATTCAACCTTTTATGAAATTTCAAATTTTTATTCAACCTTTTATGAAATTTCAAATTTTA
The DNA here is from genome assembly GCA_003709505.1 of Hyphantria cunea. NCBI lineage: Eukaryota > Metazoa > Arthropoda > Insecta > Lepidoptera > Erebidae > Hyphantria > Hyphantria cunea. The sequence goes on from PKRV01000635.1 coordinate 1,412,271, forward strand.
AGTTACATAAAAAAGTCACCATGGAGCTGTAGTCCGCCAGCATTTATTTGAATTCGTTATGACACAAAAACCTGTACAATAAACTCTCAAATTTTTCAACTTCATGAAATAAAACATTCAAAATAGTCAAGGCACACAAAACTATGTATATTCATCTTCACGTAGCATCTATACTTACGTAGACATCAAAAGGCATAGCTGGCTTGAAGACCTGCGGCGTCCCCCCAAGGAAAGTGACAGCGAGAGACGAGTTATATATCCTCGCGATACTGTAGCCTTCTATGACATCATCTAAGAAGGGATCTCCCACGGAGGCCGTGATGATGACCTCGACTCCGTCTAAAGTTGGGACCAGCTGGGCGAGTTCTGACATCGGGTATTTGAAGTCGTAGGTGCCGTTGAACTGCAAAAAAAATAATTTAAAAGGATGTTAATGTAAAATTTAAATTTAAATCTTCAATTGCTAACCAACATTATTCAAGAACTTGAATAATGAAGTGGCTATTAAGAAAATGGAGGCTTAAATTATGGCGTTAAAAATCGCAATCAATACAATATTTATACAGCCACAGTAATTTTTACAATTAAGAAGAATCTTATGACACCTCTCAGGTAAAAACTATAAAATTCTGTTACACGGATTTTGCTGTATTTATAAATAAATAAATAAATAAATAATTTCGGACATTTTAACACAGAACGCCATCTAGTCCCAAACTAAGCAGAGCTTGTACTATGGGTACTAGACAACTGATATAAATACATATATACTTTTTTTTGTAAATAAATACATATTATACATAGAAAACACCCAAACTCCGAAACAAATATCTGCAGATCATACAAACATTTGGTCCGACTCAGGAATCGAACCCGAGACCTCATGCGCAGCAGTCGCATACGCTACCACTGCGCCACCGAGGCAGTATATATTTAAAACATACATACATATACCTATAACATTAACAGTTTTTAAAAGTCCACAACTGGACAAAGCCACCAACTCAAAAGAATGTTTTAATAAATAAAATACATATCGAAAAATATGACTAGTTGGTTAAAAAGCAAGTGCAACTTACAAATCTCAAGTAGGGCAGTTGGTCATAGTTAGGGTTGTTGTAGTAACCGCTGTAGGAGGAGGAAGTGGTGTACGTGTTGTAATTCGGGTTCTGATTGCTGCTGTGCTCGATCGCGTACTGAGTGGGGTCCGGCTTTGTCATCCAGAACGGGTACTTTTCATCCTGCGCAAGAGCATTGGATTATATAATTTTAAAATTGAAAATTTAGACTGCACGGTTGGCCTGGTGTGATTTGAGCGGTCGCAACGCCGATTTGTTGCACCAAATGTTGTGGATTCAATTCCCACGTGGAACAACACTTTTTACGTTTGTGAAGGCCCCGCGACATTCCGCGATTATTCCAAATGCGGATGTTGTCTTTTTTTAAGAAACTCAAGAAAGATTTTGATCATTTGACACACATTGCAATCTAGCTTTAAACCGAGCAGAGCTTATAGAATAAATACTTATTTATCCTTTTTTGTAAATACATATATATTATAGCATAGAAAACAGCCAAACTTCGAAACAAACATTTGCAGATCCCGCAATCATTTGTTCCGACCCGGTAATCATACCCGAAGTCTCAACAGACTCTCAAAGCAGTCATAACCAGCCCTGCGGTATTACGCGCGGTACAACAACAGCGGGTAACGTCGCGGAGTAAAGCTAATCTATAAAAAGTTACTCCTTATATCACCAGTTATCTGCCATTGAAAGTTCCGTCAAAATCGGTAAATCCGTTCCAGAGATAAGCCGCAACAAACCGACAGACAGACAATTAAGAAAAATGTTATTCTGTTATATGTACCCGTGCACACATACAAATGTTTTTTATTAAAAAACGGTTATTTTAATATTATAAAGAGACGTTCCAATTTTATTTATTTGTCAACGAATTCTCCTGTGAAGATTCGTGACATTATTGATTTGTCATGGTACAAATGTCCACACGATGACAGATACAGTTCCAGTAGTCATGGATTATCCAACAATAAGACTAACTGTTACCTGCGACTTCGTCTGCGTGGAGTTTAACAAAAAGAAAATGATATCGCGTTACAAATTTTACTCTCAAATAAAAGTAGCCTAAGTTAGTAGACTACGAGCTCGTCATGTGAACCAATCTTTTTAGAAAGATACAAGGTCATAAAATGATAACATTCTGTACTATGCCGTCACTCGTAAGCTGTCAAACTGAGTACTGATGAAGGGGAGGGGGAAGCAACCCTCGATTTTTTCCATTGCCACATGACGTTTGTACAGCGTTACGGCATAATGGATCAGAAGAGGTACAGTGGACCTCCGGTAATCCGACAAACATTATGCAGGGCAGTGTCGGACTAGAATTTGTCGGATTATAGAGCACTGCCTAACACCGCTATAGTGCGGAATTTTTTACAAAATAGTACCTTGTAATCCGACAAATTACATATCCAATAATAAGAATCTATATGTTATATGTACATATGTACTTAAAAGTACAAATCATACTTAATTTATGTAAGTCGAATTTAGTAAATTAAATAACAATTGAAAGCTTACGTTTTATTATAAAATTAGGCATAAATGCGAGTTGTGACCTGTTCAACCTGCGTGATCTACATTAGCGAGGATTGTCAAATATAATTCAAAGTCATGTCGGATTACAGGGGGCGCCGGATTAGACAGGGGCCGGATTATCGGGGGTCCACTGTATTGAAATAGTATGGGACCGATGCCGTACAAAAATAGTGCGTCACAAATTTGGTTTTTTTCCGGCGGTTCTCTTCTTGAATTAGGTCATTTATACTGCGCTGTGTGTCGTGGTTTCAAATCCTACACAGGACAGCACTTTGTGTGATCCACAATTTTTTTTCACAGTCTGGGTGTTATTTGTGCCTCCTTCATGTATGTTGCTAAAGTCCCCCGTGACACGGAATTTATTGCTAATGCGGGAGTTGTCTTTTGAAAAAGGGAAAAGATAAAGAAAGACACCATCTTTTAATAATTTGTCACATATTAAGTTATTTTGGTACTTACAAAATTGAACATCCTAGTGACAACCTTCTGGGGATCATACCACCAGTCCGGCTGGTCCATCTGGTTAGTTTGGCCAGGGATGTAACGGTTCTCTCGGTTCTCTTGAGGAACAACACGGCCGTATTCGTCCACTGTCGTCGGTCCGGAGTCGCTGTACCCTTGCTGATTGAAGCTATCGTTGTACGTGTAAGGGTAGACGGGGTTCACTGTTCATAAAACTTATAATCAGATTTATGAAGTGCAAAGTCTAAATTATGAGAAATTCTGAAACTGTTAGTTTCAAAGTACACAACACTCGTAATTATATAAATCTGGTAGAAAGTAAGTACTAGGCTTATAATCAAACCCGTCTCCATTCCCCAAGGCCGGCAACGCACTTGTGACGCCTCTGGTGTTGCGGGTGTCCATGGGCGGCGGTAATCGCTTACCGTCAGGCGATACGTCTACTCGTTTGCAACCAATTCCATAAAAAAATAAAAAATCTACAATACCTAAAACCGTCTTCTACTAACCTAATGTGGAAATATAGCCAAGCTTTCCGTGAAAAATCTTCAAGATGCTCGTTGTTTTGTGGAATGTATACACGATAAATATCTTTTGACCACACGATTTTGAAATTAATGAGAAAGTTTTGGACATTTTCGTAGATTTTTTATCTACTTCTACTTTTTATTCTACACTTATAACTGATGAATCATAAAAGCATTGAAACTGTTCTAGGAAATTTTAACTGTTCATAGTTTTAGAGGGGGGAGTCCCCTTTCCCTCTATAAGGGAGTTTATACTCGGGGAAATACTCAACATTCAAATACTTATAGTTATTAGCGCTAGCAGGGCAGGCCTGGTGTAAACAAAAAAAAATATTTCGGACATCTAACTCACAACCACATATAGTCCCAAACTTATACATGTATACTTTTTTATAAATACGTAAAAATTATACATAGAAAACACCTAAGCCCCGAAACAAGTATTTGCAAATCATATAAATATTTGGCGCGACTGACCTGAGAATCGAAACCGAATTTTCTTACAATATCTCACCTCTAGTGTATTGACTTTGCCCATATCCCATAGGCATACCAAACTGCCCCCTGTTATTGAACTGCCCTTGCGTATAGTACCGGGGCCTGTACTGCGGTATGGGGCGAACAGTGGCCTTCAGAGTCAAGTTGCCTCGCACCGGGGCCCCTGACGTGTAGTTCGCCATGATACGGCCGTGGATGAACTGGTCCGTGTTGAAGAAGAACGCTGGCATGGTCACATTCACCTGTTGAAAACATATAATCAGTATTTACGGAAATTTACTTAGTTTGATGCTTAAAAATAACAACTATAAATATAATAACAATAAATATTTCGAACATATTACACACAACGCCATCTAGCCCCAAGCTAAGCAAAGCTTGTGTTATGGGTACTAGACAATTAATATAAATACATATATACTTTTTTTGTAAATGCATACATATTATAACATAAAAAACACCCAAACTCCGAAACAAATATTTGCAGGTCATACAAATAATTGGTCCGACCCGGGAATTGAACCACCAGGGAGGCAGCAAATAGGGAATATCCATGTTTCTTTTTATTTCTTAATCTGATCATTTCCGTTTCTATAACATAGAAAAAATATAAACAGGATTGAAAATAGTAAAACTAACTTTTAAAGTGACATTTAATAATTTATACTTATTTACAGTTTTAGTCGCTATAAAAATCTCACAAACACTACTACACAGATTGAATTTCGAATCCGATAATTTCGATGAAGTAAAGATTGACGTCACTTTTCGTTTCGACCAATAGTGACTCGTTTTGTAAGTTTGAATTTCCCTCCCTTAATTTTCATGGTTTTATCTCCCCATTTTTCTGAGTTTAATTAATCACAAAATAAAAAATACCATTTACGTATATTGTACAAACAATAAAGAATTTAGAAGAAAATATTTGAGTAAAATTTTTTTTTTTGGATATTCCCTATTTTAACCTGAATTTTAATGAAGTTATCAATGTTCAATATAATAATAATAATTTTAATTGCACTGTGTGTAATGGGTACTAGAAAACATTTTTTTTGTAAATACATACATATTATACAAGGAAAATACCCCAACTTTTTGTCCGACTCGGGAATCGAATCCGAGATCTTGAGATCTCGGATTCGATTCCCGAGTCGGACACACACGGTCACACGGACACACACGGCACAGCAGTCGCACACGCTACCATTGCGCCACCGAGGCTGTTCAGAATACAAAAGATATAGAGCGGTAAACTTTAAACTCAACTTCATATTAAACAATTACCTCATATCTGGTCTGATAGTACTCTTCAACCAGGAACTGAGTCTCCTCAATCTGACCGAGCGCCTCCACGCGGATGTACCACTCGCCGAACAGCGGCTGGTCCGACATCTGGTACTGCAAACTTACTGTGCCGAAGTTGCTCTATATGTACAAACGAATTAATGCCACCATTAATAAGAGTGCTAGGATATCCTTACCCCTAAAGGTTACCCCTTAGGTATAAGCAGTATCCCTTTTCCCATCAACAATTACACATAATAAAATCGTAAGTGTCGCTGACATATAAAAAAGACTAAGGCGCTTTATGAACGCAATAGAACCCAAAAACAAAGATTTTTAGAATTTTTGTCGGTCTGAAAGTTTCTGCATAACCTAAACGGCTTCACCGATTTAAATGCAGTTTTCACTAATGAGTTGTGATTTGCTCTACTTAGCCTTAAGTGTTAGTTTCATTTCAATCGGTTGATATTTAAAAAAGTTATATCAGTTAGAAGAGACCCCGATAACCGATCTTTATGCAAACCTCCTGACATATGTTATAAACATACCGGTTGCCTGCATTTAGAGGTATATCATATACATATCTTCTGTTATAGAACAGAGACCACCTTCTGTCAGGTGGATGCCAGGTAAGCCTTCGAAGAGTCAAAAGCCCGAATAGGATTTAGAAAAATTATTGATACTTATATTATACTTATTTTGGATGGGATACAAAGTTTTGAAAATCCTAATAGCGATCAGGGGTAACAAGTATTGATTAGACTATCTCTAGTTCTGTGAATTTAATATACTAGATCTGTACATCTATAGTATTATTATTAATGTGTATGTATTATAAATTCGAAGGTTTATCTGTCTGTTACGTTTTCGCGGGTAAACCGCTGCACCAATATCAATGAAATTTGGCATGGAGATACTTCGATTCTTGAGGAAGGACATAGGCTACTATTTACCGCGACTACACACACGCGGGCGCTGCCGCTAGCAAAAGCAAGTTTAATATAAAACACGACAAAGTTTAACGAAATCTTTTCCTGAATACCTTAAACAAGTACATTAATTTATTTAACATTTGTGACTTTCTTTTTATTCAGATATCATTTACTGCATTTCTATTTTTATTATAGGACTAATCCCGCCCACACGTCCACCACTGTAACTCCTGTGTGTGTACACCAGGATCAACAGCAGTGACCCACGAACACACCAAGTTATGACACTCAGGCAGTTCAAGAAAAAATTAAACTGTCTTGGAACCAGTAACGAAATTAAACAGAAGAAAACTGGAGGAGTTGGAAATATAATAAGTCCATTCTGCATTTCTATTGCCAACAGCACACCGCAGCACCCAACAAATCTCCATTTACACTAACTGCCATAACAAAGGCGTATATCTCTCAGATGTCGCAACCAAACATATCACGTCGCTTGTCACAATAGGTCATAAATTGTGTTATTGTGTCCATATTAAGCCTCATATTGACATGTCCGACAGGAATTTCTTTTATACTCCCTAAGAAAATTGTGTTACTCCTCGACTAAAAAAAGGAACATCTTTTTCACACAAATAACTACAATTGAGGTGTCTGTTTGTAATTTCAAATTAACAGCTTTCTACGAAACCTATATGAAAGTATATACGATACTTACGTCAAAAAAGTAATTTTTGAAATTTTTGTCAGTCTGTCAGTTTGTTTCGACTAATCACTGGAAGGGCTGGACCGATTTTAATGGGACTTTCACTGGCAGATAGCTGATGATATAAGGTGTAACTTGAGCTAAATTATTTAGACTTGCTTCGCACCGCGGCGTTACCCGCGGTGTTTGTGTGTACCGTGGGTAAAATCGCGGGGCTCAGCTAGTGTGCTATAAAAAATGTGTATTTTCAACGAGGTACTTGAAAATATATTCGTGTTTATAGACCACACAGACGACATAGTTGTTTAAGTGGTTAAATCTCAGCTTCCTACTGCACTGCACTCAGTGGCCAACCCACAACACTTTGTGTTGTAGGTTCGATCCCCACATGGAATAAAACTCTGTGTAACCTACAAATTGTTATTCTGAGTGGGTATTCCTTGGGTCTGTTTCATATATTTCCTTTTTTTCTGAAAAAAAAACAACTCCTGCGTTAAGAATATACATCCTGTGTCGCGCGGGACTTTACAAATATACGTGAAACGGAAACAAAGAAAACCCAGATTTAGAACAACAATATGTGAACCATAAAAGTTTTGTTCCATTTGAGGTTTGAACCCACAACACTCAACGCAGTAGAAAGCGGCGTGGCAGCCGCTTAAACCACCAGGTCGACGGTGCAGTCAATAAATGTGTGCTAAGTCCCCTGCTTCACGGTTTATATTCATAGTGCTAGAGTGTGATAAGGTTTTTTTAAACAAGCTTTTATTACTTGTATACAAAAAGAACAAGTTTAAGCCATTTTATTTTACACCCATATTGGATGATTTTTTCCGAAATATGTAAGCCGCCATTTTGTTACGGCGGCCATTTCTGGTTGGTAATAAAATCGATTATATATAATTGCATTGTTATCAGAACTAAAGGTACATTTGAAATTTCAGCTCAATCGGAAACTTAAGAGACAAAAATCGAGACAGGTAAAACTAAATACCATACGGCCGACCTATCTTAACGAGAACAAAACGACGTTGCGCAATAACTTTATTTAGGAACAAAATTATGATATACGCCCTAGGGTATGCGTATTGGACATCCCTTTTTGGTTACTCCGAGTGTACATGCGCTAAAGTTCACAGAGCCTATGTTCAGACTCATCAAGATACGCCGGCCGTATAGTCATGAAGCTTGTAAAAATACGGACCTGTCTAGAGAGCCATCTCTTCATGATGCGTCGATTGGGGTCCAAGACATAAACGTCGATAGCTCGCCCGAATGCTTTCAGTTCAGTGTTGATTGGTATGACACGGAAACGTACTGCAACAAACAAGTTCATTGAACTTACCAAATAAACATTGACTAACTAATATAGAACTTACACCATATCTATTTAAAAATAAATCCACACTTACATTTGTGAAATTATCTATACTATTAATAGAAAGCTGAAGTGTTTGTTTGTTGGTTCTGTTCTCAGTAAGTACTGGTTCGAATTTAAAATACTTTTAGTGTTAGTTCAATTTATCTGTTACGCAACGAACAATAGGAGCACAGCATCAATGAAAAATATTACAAAAATAGGGAAAATATCTCTTTGAGAGAAGTAGACAAGTAGCGCCAAACATTCACATCATCATATCTATACATTTATGCAAATAAATAAAATTGAAGTGTCTGTTTGTAATTCCAACACATTCCTTTTACTACAAGGAAATGAAATTATATACTATACTTACTTCAAAAACACAATTTTTAAATTTTTTGTCTGTTTGTATAATAATCCCTGGAACGGCTGGATCGATTTTACTGATAGGTACTTTCACTGATAGGTAGCTGATAATATAAGGAGTAACTTAGGCTACTTTTCTTAAAGACTGGCTTTGCTACCGTGGAATGTGACATATGTTTGAAGTGAGGGCTTTTGCTTTTACACGTTCACGCGATTTACAAAGCATAAAGCTAGCCTAGCCATCTGTGCCTTGGAGAGCATGTTAAGCGGTAATTGTTACAGTTAGTGTTGCTGATTGTACAGAACTTCGATAACTCCTAGTATTGTACGGGCTGTGGAGGTCTGATGGTTGCTCCGAAGTCGCTCCGTCTCGCGTTCAGCCGTATCGTAGTAGACTTAAAAACGTCCCTAGCCTAGTTTGGGAAATAGGTTTAGACGAAATAATTAGTCTAGCCAAATGCATTACCAGCTGAGCCCCGTTGTTAACCCGCGCTGGTGGTCGAACGCCGCGGGGCAAAGCAAGGTTAAAAAAATAGCCTAAGATACTCCTTATATCATCAGCTATCTGCCAGTCAAAGTCCCGTCAAAATCGGTCCAGCCGTTCCAGAGATAAGACGGAACAATTAGACAGACAGACATAAGGATAAAAAAGTGAAAAAAACATATTCATACTTATGCTATTCGTAAAAAGCGGTTATTTTAATATTACAAACAGCCACTCCAATTTTTTTTATTTGTGTAGATACACCATCACATTTTTTATGTATGCATTGATACAAATAGACAATTATTTCCATTCCATTCATTCACTAGAAGTTAACAAAAAAAAGCGTTCCGTTTTTTGAAGCTAATATAGCCACTGCTAAATGAAACTTACCAGTCTGGCCTTGCATATAGACAGGCTTGTCCATTTGTATGAAGATTGTCATGAATCTTTTGGAAAATGTCAGCTGTGTCTCATTGACGAACGCACGACCACCGAAGGGCGTGTCTAAGTACAAGCCCTCGACACGTAACTTGTAATCTCCTGGCACTGTTGTCGCAGGTACCTGTTGGAGAATGTCGGTCATCAAACTGCATGTCTTAATCTATAGCGATAACGGTCATTTTAGCTCAGCACATTGATAATTTTAACTATTTGAAGAGAGCCGTATTTATGTCCAGCAGTGATCAGTTAAGGGTGTTGCCGATATTGGGTTAACATACTTTTTATTTAACCATTGGTGAATCATTTAATCATACTTCCGTTGTAATCGAGAGGTCAGTAACTCAAAGGCGGCCTTTCCAGTCGAGGTTTCATACATGTACGTAAATTAGGACTGCATTCTCTTGTTAGATAAAGAGCGGTAAGTATGGTAAGAAATAACTTGTGGGTTCTTTCCTGAATTACTGTCCACTCGATTACCACAATAGTTGATGCACACATGTTTTGTTTTGGGATAGGAACATCAATAAACAAGAGGTAGAAATGGTACATATTTATTTTTCTAAGTATATCTTTTACAGATATTTTTACACATCGGACTTTATAGATAGAAGGCGTTGGACTTTATAAGGAAAGGTAATACGAGATAAAAAAAATTAACAAAAAATATTGTATTTCACCCTTTTTTTTGTTCCTTAAAATTAGAAAAAATGCCTTCATATATGTATATATACTTCTACAATAAAGAAACAAACTTACCCTCATATTTAATATTTCCGGCACTCCTTCTTTAACTTCTTGGCTTACATCAGCAATTTCAACTCCATTACAAGAGATGGAAGCCCTAATGGTCATCTGTAGGCGAGCTTGGAGTATATTAGCTGATATCTTGTATATTTGGCCTGGTCTTACCATTTTAGATGCCACAATAAAATATGTCCTGCAAGGTTGTCAAGCATGTTTTAGTAACACACCTGTATAGTTACTTAGTGGGAAGAATAAACATATTATCGATGTAGTACAGACATTCTCAAAAATTAGACATTTGTGTCTAATTTATTAAAAATATATAAAAAAAAGCCTTTATTAATCAAATTACATTTTTAACGTAATATTAAAATAAATCAGGGTAATAAAAATAGTGTTTTTTTTTTAAAAGAAAGACAGGCTCTATTGCAAGGAATATGCACATTTCTTTATTTTTTTATAAAACTTATAGAATACTATGTTAATGTCAGTGTGTATATTCAATGTGCCTTTCCAATCTAGGTACTCATTAGAAGTTACCTACATCATCATCGTCATCATCTTCCTAGCCTTTATTATTCTTAAGATTTGGAATTAGCTACTAGTTCAACCGGATTTTGTTTTTTAGTAGTTACCAATTTTTTTTGTAGTTATGATATTAAAATAATAAATAAAACTTAGCCTTTATCTGATACCAAAATGTGTCAGGTAGTTCACCAAAGTTTGCATTGTATATTTTAATACCGAATCCAAAAGATAAAATATGGAAAACTGAAAACTAGCAATAAGATGTCTACAATGCACCATATTTCAAGCAAAAAAAGACTTCCTAGGTGGCGCAGCAGTAGCTTAAGCCACTGTTGTACTTGATGCCTCGGGTTAGATTCCCCTTGTTGGACCAAATGTTTGTATGATCTGCAAATATTTGTTATATTTGTATATAAATATTTATATCACCTGTCTAGTACCCACACTACAAGCTGTTTACTTTGACAGTGGTGAGTGTTAGATTTCCTAAATATTTAAAATGTAAATAAATACAGAACCTATATAATTAAGAAATATAAGTTTCCCACAACATTATAGAAAGGCTTATATTATGTATATTTTTAAATGTAATGTATATTATATCATGGCAAGAAATAAAATTATTATTATTATTATAAGTAATGCAATAAATAAGCATGCTCATCAGCCCTTAGATTTGCCAATTTCAACTTAAGTATGGTTTGATGTGTTATGAAAAGAAACTTACGCCTCATTTATGATGACACTTTCATGTTCCAATGCCGCTCCCTTATATGAAGTGCTATAAGTCCTCCCACTGTCCCATGAAGGTCTTGGAGTATTCTCTGAACTATACTGATTGTTGTTCAAATCAGGGCTCCTGTTCTCAAACTGGTTGTATCTTTGGTCTTTGTCATATTGACTCCGATTTGGGTCATATGGGTTACGGTTGACATCGTAAGGGTTTTGATTTCGGTTTTGGTACCTTTTATTTGGGTCGTATGGGTTATCATACCTTGGATCATTGCTAAGGTAATCATTTGTGGAGCTTGGTGAACTAACTTCCGGATTGTTAGTAGGTTGTAAATAATCTTGTGAGGTACATAGCTGCAGTACCGCTATTAATAGTATATATGTTGAGATTACGAGATTCATAATTCAGTCTTTGATTTATACTGCCTGTAAAAGACCAAGTACTTAGAACTATGTACACAAAAATATTATAATATTACATTAGTTATGAACTGCCTCTAAATGGGAATTTTTAACGTATCCAAGTATATTAACTTTTACATTTACTAGTTTCACCAGCTCCTGAGAAAGTTTCAGATAGTTATCTACTATTTAGCACTATTGAGAAACTGGCTCTTTAAATAATATGGTATATAAAAAATAAAATTAAATAGTTTCCTTTTTAGCCTCTCCTGAGAGGTGACGCGAGCCGTGTCAGTGGCAGCATAATTTATTATGAATATGGTACTAGAATTATTTTATAACAAAAATTGTCTTAATGTTATCAGATAACTGAAAAAAGAACTTCAAATATTTGTAATTTTGTATCTTTAGGGCTGTATAAATACTATTTTTTCTAACAGGTAATTTTTAATTACAAAAACCGGCATTAAGATAAACAAGAGCGTTTATGTTGATTTAGGCATAAACGTTCTAATTATATTCTGATTAGTTTTTGATACAAGTATTTGAAGTTTAAAATTTTTTACTCAACTACTTTTCAGCTACTTAACAATATTAGGACAATGTAAAACAACGAAAGGTTTCACAAATAAATTTAATTCTGTTTTCGAATTGTTAGACATTCGTTACTTAACGTAAACAGTCTTGTCAGTGTTAAAGTTCAATTAAATTATGTAACTATCTCACTAACTACATAAACAGGTGAATAGTTAACTAAAGAAATGGTATAATACTCGATTAGCCTTAATTTTTATTTAATAATAACGTTACAATTGTCTTAACCTGAAGTTAACGCCCATGGATGCTTTCGGATTGTTTTACTGTTTAATGCACATTCCACGATAACTTTTATTTATAATAATTTCACTTTACTGATTAAGCTTAATTATTTACAGTACTTAAGTATATAAATTTATTAAAAAAAGAAATTCAAATACAATAACAAGTACATCCCATTACTCACTCACTTCATTCAACAAAATGCGAATGTCGCGCAGCCGCACAACACCACGCCCGGCTAGTGAGAAACCGGTGTGTTCCGTTATTTTTTCGACATAATCGTCTTTTGGTAAACTACTCGGTTCGCCTTAGAAGTATCTGGTATACTATTATACATATTTACGAATATTCTCTTTTACTTAATAGATATGATGATTCGTCAGTATATTCATATTAAAATCGTTAAATTGTAGTTTTCTAACCAAGTGGTTAAGTTTCACGGTAAGAATTCGTCTGGCAACACAGAGTAACATCTTCGTCATGATTGTTGCAAACTTAAGGTAGGATGACGGGTCGTTCTTGATCCTTTGGCAGCAATCTTTTTATTAGAATTTGTCAGTCACTCATGGGTACCAATTATCTCAGTACAAATTATATCCACATCACCGAAGCTACCTTCATTCCGTAAACTTTTGCAATTGCGAAGGGATGTTGCCTCTATGGCAGTTTCCTATCGTCTTTATCAATAAGAGTGTTCGGCTATTCCTTTCTGTGCCGATCAATTAAAACCTATAACTCACAACCAGCGCAAGTCTTTCCATACCGCTTTGATCTCGGGTCCTTTAAGTGGGGCGTGAAAGAGCATCTCACTAGGCATATAGTGTGAGTCACCATGCTGCATTATCCACATTCGCAATGAGGATGGTGATCACCACTTGGATTCAGCTCATACTTTCCTTCAGACAGAGCAAAGTCATTTTAGCAGCTCATTTATGAAAAAATAAACATCATAACTAAAGAATGTAAAATTTAATTCACATTTTAGCTTTCACGGTAATTGGCAAACGGAAGGGAACTGGTCTTACCTATTCAGAAAAATATTATGTGAGTATTTATAACTAAAGAAAATTTAGTTCGGCCAAAATGAACAAATATTGCTTAAAAATGAAGATTCGTAGAAAAAGACGCGCTTCAGAGGCGGGGCCCTGTCAGTAATCATACGTCTCAGTCAGTCGGCAACCTCGGCTTCAACAGGTATACCTACTACAAGCAGGTGCAAGCAGCCTTATCAGCATCTGATTATAGTGGAAAGGGAAATTGGCCATCAAACTGATAGTTATTAAAGACTCGTCACTTCTAAGCTCGTGGATGAAAGACGCAAAATGACGTCCAAATGTCTACTGGACCAGTTAACGAAACTGAAGAGTGATCATGGTAGACTTGGCAGACTTTTATTGTGCCGAATGCGTGGAGCTTTACAATTGACGACATTGTGGAGCTTTACTGTTGGCCCGCGTGCAATCATGAACCGCATGGTAACCATATGCATCTTACTGTTCATAGTCAACGACGGCATGGAGTTTTTCAGAACGTGGTTAAAACAGAGGAAAGGGATGACAGGGACGAAACGCGCTATTGGTAAACTAGATGTTGCCCGCGGCTCCACCCGCATATATGTTGTTTATCGCGGTAAATAGTAGCCTATGTGTTTTTCTGATAAATAAGCTATATTACTGTAAGGTTTCAATAAAATCCGTTCTGTAGTTTTTACGTGAAAGAGTAACAAACATCTATCCATACTTACAAACCTTCCCCTTTATAATACTAGTAGGACGTAAAATACATTCAACAAGAAAACGTTCCCCTTTTTATCTCATCCACATTTTTTATCATTAATCTCATCACGACAAAGACTTAAAAAAATTTTACATTGGCTGAAATAGCTGGTTGCCATCTCATCAAAAGAAGAAGAAAGAAAATTCTTCTGATGGTTTTTTGTCACAACGAAGACTTTAAATATCCATAGAGCCATTAAATCAAAAGTTGAAGTTGACTTTAAATACATACTTGACATTGGTAGAAAAAGCTGATACGGTTGGTTGCTATTTCATCAATAGAAGATATTTCTGATAGGCAACATAGGTTGACTGTGGGTTGTTAGGAATGAGTCACGATTTGTCATATTTGTCCGTTACAGCCTATTAATATTGATCGATCTTGAGTCAGCCTTCCCAGCTTCATCATCATCACGTCAACAGCTTTTAACAATCAAACAATCCACTGCTGGTGATAGGTCTCTCTTTAGAAATGAGGTTTTTGTCTACTACACTACGCTGGCCAGATAGGTTAGAATACAATTTTTCGAGTTTTCCTTGACTTTGTAGGATGTTCTTCTGCGAAGTTTGCTCCCTTAATTGCCTGACACTCCCGTCTTTTTATTCCGTCACCACACGGACAAAACTATTTATCAACGGAGTATCTATCCCTGGTCAGCTGGCTACGTTTATATCTCTAAAACTAGGGCCTATCTAAGGATGGTCTGTTTCCTTCAAGAGTTTCCTACATATCAGAATTTGTCGATCGTAAGTTTAAGTTTTAAGCGTAAACGATATTTATTTAATTATACAATTTACCTAATCTATCTTCTTAACTAAGAACTGATTAAATCTGATTTGGCGACAAATTCCGAAGTTTTTTATTACCGTTATAATATTGATGTGGCCCGGAAACCTTTTTTTTCTTTTGAACATGTGACCGATAAATAAATGTGACCGTTTGATGATAAATTACTGTATACCTTTGTATGTTCTATAGCTAAAAGCCATGATGATGTCCATGCCAGTTACACGTAACCTAATTGTACTTATGAAGGTAGGTACCTATTTTTTACTTTTAATGACTTCACTAGATACTTGCTTTTACTAGGTATATACCAATACGATCACTAATTCTTCAAGAAAAGAGCCAGAGACCTTAAAAGGCCAGAAACGCACTTGTCTGGTGTTGCGGGTGTTCACTGGCGGCGGTGATGGCTTACCATCAGGCGAAACATCTGCTAGTTTTCCCTCAAATTCTTATAAAAAAAATAGGCATATTTGGTAAGTTATCCAAAACTCTTAAAAAGCCACATTTTGAAGGACTACTAATAGCCCTGACACAATAATAGCAAAATAACTGCACATTATAAAAATATTCAGTGTGCACTGGCCCTAACTAACCACAAAGTACCTACCTGTTACTAAATATTACATTTAAGCAAATCGGTTCTCTGGACAGTTTGTAAAATAGGTACCGAAGATTTTATTTCGTTGTATTTTAAAAACCGATTTGTAGGAATAAATTGATTCTAATTGTATACTCTGCAGAAGTCATTAGCTTTCCCTTACAAAGTTGCGTATTTGCCAGTACCATACTCACCTATACCTGCGCGTATCCCATACACGAGAAATTTAATCAGCTCTTTAGTGATCAGTATGACGATTTTGGCATAAGGTAAACTCACTACACGTTGCTCTTTCGTTTTTTTAAGGTTTCATATTCTTTCGTTTTTTTAAGACGGCAATAAATGAGCAGCACGTGATGTTGTCCGCAGGATTGTGAGGTAGAAATTGCTTCTTACCACCCTTTTTTACAAGTTAGATTAAAGCATAACATAATATCTAATTAAATCCTTTTAAGGGTCGTACTAGGTAAATAGTTGCAAGTTTTTTTATTACAAGAATTTATCTTGTTCTTGTAATATTCGGATTTCAAAAGTTTTTTAAAATTTTTACTTTATAGGTACTTGCTTTATCAGATAATTCTAGGTGTTCGTCAATATCAGGCTGCCAATTCGCCCTACTTTGAAAGTGACCAAACCTGTTCTGACATCACGTGTGGTATGCTGTAGCAATAGTGTTATAGGTATGATATTAGGATAGGTTGCCCTCTTGTTCAGTCGGATTCATATGAAATATAATTTAATAATCAGAAATAGTCACTTGGGAGATTTTGTATGTGTATTTGTGTGGTGAGCAACATGTATTTAAAAAAACTAAAATAAATTAGGTTAATACGAAAACTTGAAAAATAATAAGGCAAGATTTTTATTATTTATCATCTCCCACTGTTATCTTGAATAATAATGATACATTTCAGTGTATTACAGAGGCACTTATCGACAGGGATAACAAAATAAAAAATGTTTTGATTGATGAACTTCTAATTAACCACTGAATTGCTCCACAATTTAGCAGGATCTCATAAACAAAGGAATTGATCAATAAAAATAAATCACGCGAAGTGATGGGATGTGATTCTGAGACTCGTCGGTTTGCAGTAAGACCGCGTAAGAACAACATTTACTGTATAACAACAAGACGAACAAGAGAGTCCGGTAGGGGTTCGGGTCGCTCCGGGGCCTCCACTCTTCACATTGAAAACTCAATATACGCCAGCATCCAATTTATCTTTTGTCAAAAAAATCTGTACAAAATATATTAAATATATACTCTGTAATGCTAAAAACTGTAACGCTACCTTCCTCAATAGTTCAATCACGATTATTAAATGATTTAAAACACAATAACTCGATCACGTCGTGCAAGAACAAACATTAACCTATCGACGAGCGCCGAGCTAGGCACTCGCGCGGCGGGGAGACCTATATACAAGTCAACATTTTAAAAATCATACACCTCAGTCTGTCACGTGAGTACCGCTTCTGCATCTGATTTATAATTCCGTTGCATTAATTTCATACAGTCGTGTGGTCTTACGTTCTAGTGTCGCGCGTATCGCGTCCTTTGCTTATCGTCCGTGCGTGGCATCATAATATACATAGTTTATTTTATATATAGACAGTCGCGACGAGGCGTGTGTTAGTTCCGCTCCTCGTCGCAGTCGCGGGAGATGTGTCCGGGCTTGCCGCACACATAGCAAGTCTTCGTGCCGTCAGGGCAGTTGCGTGAGATGTGGCCGGACTTATTGCAGTTGTAGCACGTTTGATTAGAGCTGTCGCGCCCACCCTCAGGGCAGTTCCGGGCGATGTGCCCGGTCTTATTGCAGTTGTAGCACGACGGCTCATCCGGGCTCTGTGCGCACTCGCGCGCTATGTGTCCCGTTCCGTTGCATCTACAGACATAACAGACATTACATATACGTACTATTTTCTGTCAGGAACATGTTAGAGAATTCAATAAAGAAATCATACAATGTCACTACTAATGAGATTAAGGTGTTGTAAACAAGTTCAATAGTCATGACTTTTGCCGTGACATTCGACCATTACAAGGCAAAAAACACTTTCATTCTGACCTTGGTTAATTAATAAATGGCTGTTTATTCAATCTCTCATTAATAAATAACCTATTACATTCCTTTGAGGTACGCTCGACTGTTACAAACAAAAATAGTGGGATTTGTGTTTTAGTTTAGTTATTAATCAAAAAAATACATACTGAAAATAGACCATATTATATCTGTTTATCATTGATCTGACTACATGTACATACTAGAAGTGACTACAAAAACATAGCTGAGGGGTAGTCTAAGCGTTTTAAGCTGCCGAATTCCACTTTACCGCAGCACTTATGACTGAAGGTACATAATTATTAAGTCTATACAATTGATTACATGTTTTTGTCAACATGGTGACGAAAAACACTGCAACGAAACCTGCATGACTTCTTCATTATATTCAAGGTTTGTGAAATTAGTCAACCCGTGTACTGGTGTGACCAGAGTCCACGCACACCAACGAGACAATAAAATACCTATTTCATAGAATCATTAATTCTATAATATTGATCATAATATGTACAAGAGTTGGATACGTTGACTGGCAGTTGTTATCTAAGCGATAGAAGATCTCAAATAGTCCCACTCACGCGTAACGAACCAATGCAGGTGGAACCAGCCGGTTTCTCGATTACACACGAAACGCGTGCATTTAATTGAAGGTCAATGAACTTAAAGTCAAGTGACGTAAGCATAATTAATTACAAGTATTTATACTAAATTATTGACTTTAAACTTTAGAAATTGATTCCTGGACACCGCGCCTACCCACCCTTACCTCAAGAGAAATTCGAGGGAAGTCGTAAACGGGTCGTAAAGTTGTTAGTGTAGTATGAGTAGTTTTCAAATCCGCTTTTTAATAGTTAGGAGAAATTCAGTTAAATTAAATTTTAGTTCAAGAAATAAAAGAGAATTAGAACTAGAACGTTTCGATAGTGAAAGTTAAATCAACGTTTAAGTCGTAAGGTGTCGTTAACCTGTAGCAACGGTCAGCCTCCTCCTTGCAGTCACGAGCGAAATGCCCGGCACGGTTGCACTTGAAGCACTTTTCGCGTTGGCGGTTGAACCCAGAGTCGCGTGCCTGCACGCCGCCCTGGGTGCACTCGCGGGCGAAGTGCCCGGTCCGATTGCATTTGTAGCACACACTTGAACTCATTTTCTGGAACAAACAGATTTTTATTAAATTGACATATCATACATGTAAATTCTTAATAAATAATTAAACCTAAGTGTGCCCGAAAAAACACCAAAATTTGCGTACACATTTATGGATAATGCAAAATCGCATGACCTTGTCTTTAATGACCTCTAAAATGCGGTCATTCGCCTCGGATATCTCTTTCTTACCTTCTTTTCGTTAAATAAGTGTAAAAGAGATAAGTGTGGACGAGTATGTATTTGTATTATAAGTTCCGGTGACGCGTTGACCCTGAGATTGATAACGCTCCACATATGTTAAGATCACGGCAAATTGCGTGCGATTGTTACCAATTGGCGGGCGGCGCACATTTTCATCAAGATACGTCGCCTCAATACACGATGCAAAACAATTGACAGCGATGATGGGGCATTCCAAGATCTCTAGCGTAAAATTTCGTTGCTGAAACTTGTTTGACGTGAACATCACGCAAATGTATAATACACTGTGTGGTCAATGTTTGTAACCATTTCTCGTCGGCAACTTTAGGAACAATAAAAAAATCGAAAATCAATCGCGCCTTTATGTCAGTTAAGTATTTTATGCAACATTTAACTGACATTATTTCTAGACATAATTATGGCCTGTACATTTTAGGGTAAACTAGGAAATATTATATAAATTAAGTTTGTCGGGTTCATAGCCAGATAGAAAAAAAAAGTTTTAAGGAAAGAAAATATACACATACATGTGTTTTACAAACCATTTTTACCATAGTAACGCAAAAGAAATTACTATCAAGTAATTAAATAGTGAATTTTACAGTACAACAGTAATTCCCTGAAACCATATCAATCTAGTAACAAAATGGACTTTCCATAGCGACACCTTTCATTGGCCTCTAAATTATTGATTAAAGACAACCTAGACTATAATTCAATACATTCAAACACAAGTTCTTATATAATCATAGTTAGATAAGTATGTTATGAAATATTGAAGGGATTCTGACAGTTAAGGCTTTTATAAGTACTCAGTAATATCATAAGTGTAACTAACTAACCAAACATCACAAAATATGATAATATTGAGGTTAAAGCAACTGCAATGCTTTCAATCAATAAAATACGGCTTTTTATGAGATATTAAAACTTTAAGCTAAGTAAAGGTGCAGTCCAAGTTTTGATATTCATAAAAGTTACAACAGTTAAGATACTAAAATATGAGAATGTACAAAGTTGCAATGGAGAATGTCATTATGAGAGTATTTATGGTAATTAGTTGAGCCATGCTGTACATTGTAAATATGCTATAAGTCTGTTTAAACATAAATAGCTCTCAGGAGACTTGAGACCAGTTTACTTTGTCCATTAGGTAATTGTATTTATATGAAATACTATACTATATTTCCTTATTTATTCTTCACTGTTACTACTTTTATAATGATATATTTTACTCTTTTTTTTATAGCCTCTCGACATATACCATTTAATTTTGATATGGTTAAACTATATGCAACAGTACGAGATAAAATCTATCTCTTGAAAATACATAGTGCAGTTAATACATCAGTACAACACACATGGTAACCATTATGATAATTTTAAGTTTTTGAAATGGTAAATACTTGTATCATTATTTACATAAAAGTTTTCATTATCTCAATATATTGAAAAAAAAAACAAAGTAACATGTAAAAATAAAATTTTCCAAATACCCTCATTTTAAAAACTTTTCTAATGACTACTAAAGAGCATTGAAACATTGAAATTTTGTAGAATAATAGGTAAGAAACTCCATTAAAAATACCAACTTATATCATCACAAACCTTTTTATATGGAGAAAAAACTGTAACAATAAAAAATAATGGACAGTTTTGAATTTATATTTAATATAGTCTGTCTCAAATGAGTCTTTAAGAATAATTAATGTTGTCACTATAATTCAGTTTTTTTTTTCTACACTCAGTCACACACTCATTGGTTACCAAGACAGTGATGTTGCAAGACCCCCATTTAAGACAAATGTGGTTACCATGCCAATTCTTGAAATGAAGATGCTTATCTCAACAAGTTGTACTAACTTTGATGCAATACTATTATAATGTAATATTGTTAATATAGTATTAAAAAACAATTACTAAATCTATGATTAGTATTCATTTGTAGGGTCGAATTGCCTCAATTCCCTATTACAAGTTATAATGTGAGTGTCTGATCAGCCTGATCTTTACCACCCCTTCATTTCTTTAAATGTTAATATCTTAATAAAAGAAATAGTAGTATTTCAACCCAACTATCAATACATACATAAACTATGACAGGAAAAAATCTGATTTGGAATGTGAATGGAAATGCAGTACTTTCATATTTTCAGGTATGACTTTGTATGGTAATTAGCTAAGTATTTAAATATACTTACCTCAATTTTAAAAAATATCTAAAGTGTACCAGTAAAAAACCAAATAAGGCAATTTAGAAATCATATACTAAAAAAGTCATATTTTAAATAATTTGTGAGTAATCTAGGTGGTTATGGTGAATTGTGAGCACTTTCTAAATCTAACTATCAGGTCATTGGAGCAATAACTTGAAAGTACAACTGTACTCTCTAAATGTAACAGACCTCTTTTGTATGGCATTGTTTGTGGAAACTTTTTTACTGACCATGCGGTCTTTTAAATGTAGGTACAGAGAAATTACATTTAGCTTTTAAAACAGTGCAAAACATTATTATTGTATTGTGCAAAAAGGTTGGTTAATATAATACAATAATCATAAAGATTAATTTTTTACAACTGTGAAAATATATACCAATGAAGTTTTCTGGGAAAATCTATCATTGTTAATACAATGTATGCAATGTTCATTTGGTATGAATTCTTTGTCGTAAGATAGGGCGATCTTAAAAAATGATTTTTCTGGAATATCATGGATAAATATTGTGAAAAATATGATCTGAATAGTAAAGACAACATATGTTATTCCAAC
This sequence comes from Hyphantria cunea, assembly GCA_003709505.1. Classification (NCBI taxonomy): domain Eukaryota; kingdom Metazoa; phylum Arthropoda; class Insecta; order Lepidoptera; family Erebidae; genus Hyphantria; species Hyphantria cunea. The sequence continues at coordinate 1,434,529 of PKRV01000635.1, forward strand.
CTGGATGGTGAATCTTTGTGTTACAGCAAACACACATGTATAAAACTAGAAATAATTTAAAAGCGAAATGTATAAGTACTTTCCCACATGCTGATCATAGTGCAGCGATGCGTCATTATCTTAATACTAACAAAAAAAAAGAAAGCTTCAAGACACTAAGAAAGCGAGGTAAGATATGCGAATGGTGATTAAATGCCACACATTTCGAAAATCTATTTACATCTAGATTTATCTGTATACAAATAAATCTGGAATACATATTTTAATTCTATTTTACCTCAATAGCCGCTATATGTGTCAGCAACGAGTCACGGCTTGTCAAACTAACCACGTTCAATAAACAACCTAAATGTGATGCATTGACATAAATTATGGAAAATTTCACTTGGATACACTTAGATAATCTGCGTCGTTGCTATATACGTTGATATTTATAAGAAAACACATCTGCTTTGTACGTATACCGTATAGCAGCCTAACCACGTGTAGGGGTACCGGTAGCGCGCGTTTTCACAATCAATGTTTCACTTTACACTTACCGATTAGATGTGATACTTCTTGAGCACTTTAATCACTAATAATTGGATCGTTAGATGATTAAATTTTTAACAAGATTTACAAATAAGTTGTAATTTACGATGCTTCGTTCGCAAGGAAGCCAGCCACCATCACTACAAATTCGTAAAAGACATTATGAGCATAGAGTGGCATAGACAAAGTAGCTAAAAAGCTTACAGAGCTTCAACGTGACTCAATAAAAAATATTTCGTGATTTTTTTACTTGCGTAACAAGAGCTCTATAAACAAAAACAATATAAAGTTTTTTTTTATAAGATTAAGAAATTATTATTTGATTTTGTGTTATTTTAACAATTGGATTTTTACAAATTTGAACTCTTAAAACTAGAAAAATATTGTCTATGATAATTTCAAATTGACCAATGGAATGCTTCTTTTCACCAACCAACGTTTGTTGATTATGATTTAGCATTGAACTGAACTTAAATTGATTGAAGATGATTAATAATTTTATTCTAATGAACAATATAAGTAGGATATTACTGTAATATAGACTCTATATAATATCTATTCTTATATTGTTCACAAGAATAAAATTATAATATATTTATATAATTATTTATAAAGGAAATGCTCAATCAATATAAAATAGCGGAAACATCAGCAGATATCTCATGAAATTATATTGCATATTTTGTAGTTCTGGGTAAATTAAATTTAAAGATGCGAACATACTTACATACCATAATTGAGTTCAAAAATCAAGCAATCATGCAGATATCAACCATTATGAAAATGAACCTATTTTTCTTCTCAACGAGCTTGGTGAATGCATGCTGATACCTATTATGTTTTATTAAAATGCTTAGTGATGCGATATCTGGTAGTCAATATTTAGTAATTAGAAAAATTATATGAAAATGGTACAATAAATAATACACCAGGCGTATATTGAAGGATAAAGGATAAGGATCTAAATATGATTAGGTACATACTTTTTGGATATATTTCTTTTATTTGTACCTAATATATTTTTAGTGTCTGATTTTACTTTTTACACAAATGCTTTGTACATGTATCAACATTGTAAATCTCAGCCAATGTTGAGATTATTTAATTGGCATATATATAAAAGGAGTAACTCGGGCTACATTTTTTTTTAGATTAGCTTCGCCCTGCGGGTTTACCCAACACCGTGGGACTCAGCTTAGTATATGTAAATTAAAGTGTTATTAATAATTACATTTTATTTTGGGCTATCTCAGTAAGCTTATTAATTTTAAAAAGGACCTTGAAATAAGGATTTGTGAAACTTTAGAGGCCTATTTTTTTGGACAGATGAGCAAAACAAATAAATGATAGGACATTAAAGTGTTTGTGTACTCATTTTTGTGTTGTTGTATAGTCAAACTACAATTTCTCGCATAATAATGAAATGTTTTTAAATACTACACTTTGATCTGAGCCAAAAGGCCGTATTTTCAATTAAGAACTTTGACAAGTATGACAGAATGATTTCAGACATGATTTCTTGTGACGCTTTGTTTGTGTTGGTGTAGTACATGTAATACAATACATGAACTTTGTTTACAATTAGGACATTCTGGTAGTTTTAAGTGAAAATTATTTAGTTATACAATTCTACTATGGATAAAATGTCAGGGGAGAAGCGACGCAGTAGTCTTGACAGTAAAGATGAATCGGAAGACAGTGAGGCGTGGATAGGCCCTATGCCGACTGAGATGCATAAACCAAAACAAAAAAAAAGAAAAGGTAATAATTTCTTCTTTGATTGCTGCATCCTCTTGTTCAGTACCTAAGGAACATTAGTTTTCTTGAGTACTTTTCCCATATTGCTCAGAATTAAATAAGGTCGCTTCCTGTTCTTGTTCAATGAGATTTTTAAATCGACGTATTTCTAAAGTGATTTTCACCAATGGAGTGATTAAGTGGAAAATTTATAAGTAAAATAAATGCATCTGTGCGAAGTTTTGAATGAAATTCAATAATAGGGGATCTCCTCAGACATTTATTGGACTCCTCAGTATTTGGTGCTATGAGTGAATAATTGCTGTGTAGTCTCATGGAATATTGAGAAGTGATTCCCTTATTCAGTTTAGAAAGAAAAGATGCACATATAACTAGAAGAAGGAGTAAGTAGTGTGTTTCTTCTTGTTATATGTATATGTATTTTTCTGGTGATTTGATGAACTCTAAGGACCACTTAGTGGGAAAAGAATTTGAAATAATAATATCATGATATAAATAATTATGTTCAATACATTATTTACAAATAAATTGTTTACGAGTCCTTAAAACTATAGTCATATTATTTGTGTGTACTTATCTATGTAAAAATATGAATTCCAATTTACCTTGTTCACGGCATCACATGTGACTGGCTGGACCAAGTGCATTCAAATTTTGATACACTACAAAATTACTTTTTACCTACTTTTTAAATTATAATGTGCAAACTGCAAAAGAAAAGAAAAAATGGAAAGATCTGGAGGAGGCCTATACCCGAAAAGGGTAAATACAAAAAAAAATTAAACTAATTAACTAAAACATTGATAAGAATAAATACTTATAAAATACTAACAAATTAGTTAATTAGTTAGTAGAGGGTGTGTGGGGGCGAACCACAATCTTTCGCCCCCAGCCAACCTCACCTACACGCGGTGCACCCTGCTAGATAACAAACGAGGCTCTGGCGACTGACCGATGGCGGTATATCCATCCTAAAAGGCGTAACTAAATACAATAGGCCGGTGATGGGCAGCAGCGTCACCGGTGCAACAAGTTACGCCCTGCGATCACCAACCCGCCTGCCCAGCGTGGTGATTATGGGCTGACCCCCTCCATGAGTAAGCAAAAGAAGCCACGGCCCCCAGTTCCCGGTAGTCCCGCTATTCCTGGTCATGGTGGCGACCACGGTTACGGCGGGACAGGGGGTGCTAAGAATCACCGGGTTACGGGAGGCCACCACAAAAGACTNGTCCAGCAGTGGACTGCGATAGGCTGATGATGATGATGAGTTAATTAGTTAAAACTTATATGTATAGGGTCATGGGAAAAATAAATAACTAAAAATGTGCAAAGTATAGCAGCATATAGTTAATTTGTGTAATTATTAATGGATAAAAACTTTTTTGTTTCAGTATTGGAATTCGAATCACTGTACTTAGAAAACCTTCCATCATCGGAAACCTATGAGTTTAGCTACATGCATAGAGATGTGGTCACTCACATCATAGTCACCAAGACAGATTTTGTTGTAACGGCTAGTCAAGATGGCCACTTGAAGTTTTGGAAGAAGCAGGTAATATGATCGCAAATATTTATATTACCGATTCATTATCAGCCTATCACTCTTAGTCAAAGATCTCCCCTAAGGAGTGCCCAATTTGCATGCTATTTTGGACTATAAATAATCTCAGCTAAATTTCATCGAAGAATAACCAAGGTAACTCATTCATACAAACTAAAAATGTTCAATAACCAAAATCCTTTTTAAATGAATATTTATTGTGCTATTGTACATGTATATGTTACAGTGAGGTTATCGAACCCATTAAATTATAATCTATTTCGCAAGATCATGAACTGTAGAAAGATTATGAACTGTAACATACTACTTACAATTTAATGTATTACTTTTGTGTGTATATTTTATTATACATGTAATCATCAAATTGTGATATGGGATGTGACGTATCGCATCTTGAGCTCTGATTGGTTGAACAGCTTGTATTTGTTTGTTAATTCATTTGTTGCTGAATGTATTTTTTAGATTGTAAATTGCTTTCATGTTGAAAATACCTCGCTGCTTTAGAATTAGTTACAGAAAAATTTTGTGATAGTAAAATGAATCTGTGATTAATCAAACAAGTTCTAATCTAACTCTATGGCCATAGAACGGCCTACTGTAAGACCGACTAATTAGGGATTGTGTTGTCAATTTGACGCGCGATAAATGGTGATTTAACGATTTGTTTTTATTGGTACATTAAATTGTAAGCAGTATGTCACAGTTGACAATTTTTTGACAATTTACAATCTCGCTAGGTAGATTATAATCTAACAGTGTTTGCAATCTTATGGTGACATATATATATGTTATTGCTTTGTATATCTAATATAGTGTATATAAGAATATTGTTAATGTAAATAAAATATTGTAATTTTTTTAAAAGATTAACTTTTAAAGTTTCTGTTTTCTTTTCAAAAGTTCCTGAAACGTCCTACTTGAAATAAGAACTTCTTTGATTTTTTATTTAGACAGTATTCTTATGGACGACCCTTATACTTAATTGGAATCTTTTCATCGTGTAAATATGACCAATTGTTTCAGGAAGAAGGCATAGAATTTGTGAAGCACTTTCGTTGTCACCTGGCGCCAATCAGTCATGTGTCAGCCAACAACACGGGCACACTGCTGTGCACTGCATCTACAGAGAAAACTATCAAAGTGTTTGACGTCGTCAATTTTGGTAAGGCTAATGATAAAAGCTCATAAACTATTGTAATAAGCACACATAGTAGTAGCCAAAATTACTTGTCTTTACTTGATGGAAAGCCTGAGTAAAATCTAAGAGTGGTGGGCACCATCCTCAATGCGAATGTGGGCAACGCACCATGGTGATCCACACTATGACGACCTAGTGAGAAGCTTTTCACTTCCCGATTAAAGGACCCGTGATCATAGTGGTGGGGAAACAGGTGGTAGTGATATGCAGGTTTTAACTGATCGGCACAGGAAAGAAAGAAAAGACAGAGCACTTTCGAATTTACATTATTACAGTATGGATAGCCATACGTCCCCACGCTGGCAACATTGGATGTTTTTAAGCCGCCCGAAGACTCCAACTAAGCTTCACGACTGTTATCCTATGATAATAACGGGGACCGACAGCGTAACGTGACCTCCGAATCACGGAAACGCTCATGGTAACATGCCACCAGCGGTCACCCATCCAGGTACTGACCGCGCAGTCGTTGCTTACCCTCGTAGATTGTTTCTAATCACCGAGTACAACTTGGCTATGAGCGCCTCGACGACGTATGGCCTTAACCCTCTCCTGAGAGGAGACCCGAGCCCAGCAGTGGGACATTATGGGTTGTTGATGAAACAGTTTGGATGAATGTTCAATTATTTTAAATAGTTTATAGATTATTGTTATAATAAATTCAGCTATGTTTAACCTTTATGTTTCAGATATGATCAACATTATATCTATAGAGTTTGAACCATACTGCACTGAGTGGGTGCACTCTGCTGGGGACCCCATATCGGCACTTGCTGTGTGAGTTGAACTAACTTCTATCCGCTTTGCTCTGCTGCAGTAACTTAGCATAAAATATATGTTCTAAGTGTTCGATGTTACCCGCGTTACAACAACGATAGTGGGAAGGCTGGCTGTTCACTGAGTAAATGAGGATACTGGAGGTCCATACCCTAAAGACCGGCAACACACTTGTGACGCCTCTGGTGTTGCGGGTTTCCATGGGAGGCGGTAATCGCTTATCATCACTACATCATGTCTACTCGTTTACCCCCAATTCCAGAAAAAAATAATCAAGCGCAGGTAAAGCCGCGGGGCGAAGCTAATCTAAAAAAAAGTATCCTCATTTACTCCTAATCAGCTATCTGCCAGTTAAAATCGGTTCAGTCGCCCCAATGATTACCCGGAATAAACTGACAAACAAAATTTAAAAAATATGCTTTTTGACGTCAGTACTGTATATACTTTCAAATGCATTTAAAAAGCTGTTAATTTAATATTACAAAAAGACACTTTTTATTTTAACCGACTATAAAAAAAGGAGAAGGTAACGAATTGAGAAAATTCGACTAATTTTTTTTGTTGGTTACCTTCCACTTTTCTGGGTGAATCGATTTTGATGATTTTTTTTATTTGAAAGCTGGTGCTTCCCATGATGATTAAATTCTTGAAGTCGGTTTTCTTTTTGTTAAAATTTTATTTGATTGCTACATAAAATATCTAACAGTATAGATAACTCAAAAAAAAAGAGAAGTTTGTTGGTCTAGTGGTTAGTTATCCTGACTTTTAAACCAAAGGTCGTGGGTTCGACACCACTGGACAAACATTGTGTAATAAACATGATTTAGTTGATGAGGTGTAATATATCGATAATATAAATATACTAGCTGACCCACGCAACGTCGTTTATGTCTCCTATTGCCCATAGTGTAATAATTTTCTACCGTTTTTTATAAAATTATTCCCTGGTGCTGCGCTCCTATAGTCTTAGCGTGGTGATATATATATATATATATCATATAGCTTATAGCCATCCTCGATAAATGGGCTATCTAACACTGAAATAACTTTATCAAGAAAACAAACAGACAACCTGTTCAGCTTTACATGTTAGTATAGTTGACTGCACGTATGGCCTAGTGGTTTAGCTGTGTGTTGTGGGTTCAAATCCTACATGGGAAAACACTTAATATGATCCACAAATTGTTATTCTAAATCTGGGTGTTCTTTTTGCCTATCTCCTGTCGCCTGTGTCTTGTCTACACACACAAAAATGTATGTTTGTAAAGTACCCCGCGACACAGGATTTATTTCCTATGCGGGGCTTGTCTTTATTTAAAAGAAAAGTATTTTTACCAGCAGCTTACTTACCATAGTACAGGCTCTGCCTAGTTTGGGATTGTACTGATAACATGGCATAAATTAAAAAAGAAGCTAGGAATCGTCTTTACCTATAATTTCTTTTTTAATTTATTTTTTTTACGAAAATAACAATAACAATGAAACGAAATTTAACTTAATTATTATAGATATTCTAAACATTATTACTTCAGTTAATAATATGATTAGTATCGTAAAAATTTTACTAATGTATTTAGTACATAGTCATTTATTAACATATTTAGTGCATATATTAATACGTTCTGTCGAAAAAAAACAGATTTTTACGACTATTACTCCTTTTAATTTAGAAATGGGAAAAACATAATTAAATCCATTCATATCACCTTTTTTCATGGATTCCGCTCGTGCTTTTCAACAGCCAGCGTAGAGGCACTTTAGCAATCTCATATAGGTATATTTGTTTTTGTTACTTTAGTGGTAATTCTTTTTTATTCATACGTGACTGACTTTGTGGCGCAGTGGTAGTGGTATGCAACGGCTGTTCTCGAGGTCTTGGGTTTGATTCCCGGGTCGGACTGAATTTTTGTATGATCTGCAGGTATTTGTTTCGAGTTTGGGTGTTTATGTATAATATGTATGCATTTACAAAAAAAGTATTTATGTATTTAAATGAATTATCTAATACTCATAATACAAGCTCTGCTTAGCTTGGGACTAGAGCGCGTTGTGTGTGTAAATGTCGGAAATATTTATTATTTATTTATATTTATTGTCATGTTAAATTAAAAACAATAATGAACTGAATACTTACTAAATTATGCTATGAAGTTAAATCAATCGCATGTGTCGCAACCAGAGCCCTTACTAAGCTATGCGATAACTATAACTTATATCAATGGCCCGGTATTTGGAATTTAAACTCCTAGACTACTTAAAACGGACTCTGAATGAGACATGTTAGACATGTTATACCCAGAATAAAACTCCTAACATATTCTTCCACAGCTCAGAGAAAGGAAGCAACAAGATCTACATATATGACGGTACACAAACGACCAGTACACCATTACACACATTCAAGACCCTCCACCAAACCACGGTGACCACCATCACGTACAACCCTGTATACGAAACTGCCGTATCTGTAGACAAGGCAGGGATCATCGAATACTGGACGGGTCCTAAATATGAATACACATTTCCGAAGAACGTGGAGTTTGAATCGAAGCTGGACACAGACCTGTATGATTTCGTGAAGAATAAAACCTATCCGACTGCGCTTGCTTTTTCACCCGATGGGAAGAAAATGGCTTCTATTAGTTTAGATAGAAAGGTGAGATTTTGTTCTATATTCAGTATTATATTCTTTATTTCAACAGATGTATGTACACGTTTACGGCTCTTGATAGAAGCTTAATGTGATTTATGTAATTTTGTCGACACATAATTACGTATAGAAGAAATATGTTATAACTTACTAGATTAAAAAAAAAATTTCATCCCGGGATGTACCTCGGTCGGGAGGTACATCAGGGGGACTCGGAAACCGCTGAAGCGTTCTTGGAGTTCCTTCCGACTGCCGAGGTAAACAGGTCGCCGGGAGTCCCACACACGCCCTTCGTGTCTCGTGTCCCTGACGGAGGGAATGGGGCGAAAAGCATTCCTCGCGTGAAAAACAACTTATGACACCCAGTAGATGAATAGGGCTAGTGGCACTCAGTATTCTTAATTCATTACCAGACAGTCATCCATATACGACGAACGGATAAGCGATGTTAATTACGGGTATAAGACGCTTTGGTGTCGGGTTTGTTTCAAGTTTTCCCTTAGTCGCCCTTATTAGTATAGTATTCTTAACCCATCAACATATCATACGTATTGTTATGAGGATTTCTGTGAGTTTCACAAACTCACAGAAAACCGGTGTGAAACTCACAGATATGAGGATAGGGCCCATACTCCAATGGTCTGGATGGTGCTGTCTCAGGGATAAGAATAGGGTCGTTAGGCATTATGTACTAAATACATAACATATATATAACAGTACGTATGCGATGGACAGATAAGAGAGCTCCGTTATCAGAAATAACTGTATGAAAAAAATGAACAGGAATACTTATGAAGTTCGAGTGGAATGCCACACGGCCCTATCGTATCAACCAACACATTGTCATAATAGGCGAATGTTTGTCTGTTGATATAATAGGTGCGTGTGTTCCATTTCCTGTCAGGCAAACTGCACAAGGTGTTGGACGAGAGCCTGCAGCGGTTCCAGGAGTTGCAGCACCAGACCCAGCAATTGCCCAACATGGAGTTTGGTAGAAGGTAGCGAATTTTTTAAATTTTTTTATGAGACTCTTTTTCTTTATATTTTAATTCAGAGAACGGAAGATGAATCGCCTATTTAAGAAAATTGTAGACATACAGTTTGTTCAGGAATATAATTTACTATGAAAGCTACTTTTTTAGATTAGTTGAACCCCACGGAGTTACCGAAATGAAATGAAATTTATTTGCATGGAACATGGGTTACTACTACCAGATATAACATTGGTCGTTATACAATAACAATAGCAGGGAACACCGCGGGACCCAGCTAGTATTATAGTAGAATTCTTAAACCTAGAATATTTATTTTCAGAATGGCAACCGAGCGTGACTTAGAGAAGTCTGAGGCTGTGCAGCTGGCCAATGTGCTATTCGATGCTAGCGGTCACTTCATCGTGTACGCGACAATGCTGGGCGTGAAGGTCGTCAACCTGGTCACCAACCGGTGCGTGGCCATGATCGGGAAACCGGAGAACCTGCGTCCATTGCACCTTGCACTGTTCCAGGTATAATCTTTATCTAACTAAACGTCGGGTTGTAATTTTGAATTAACAACTTTTTACTAAATGAATATGCAATTTTAAAAAATATAACATTTTTATAATTTTGGCTGTCACGGGAACAGCGAGATTAATTTTGACGGGACTTTCTCTCGCAGATATCTTTTGTTATAAAAAGTTACTTAGGCTATTTTAATTTTAGAAAATATAACGGTCATGTGAACACATTTTTTTTTATAAACAGCTTGTATAGTATAATATTTTCAATACCTAAGGCCTATACCCCAACCCTTCCCCCATCCCGTCGGTAACGCACTTGCGACGCCTCTGATGTTGCGGGTGTCCATGGGCGGCGGTAGTCGCTTACCATCAGGCGATACCACATTCAAAGACTATACGCATACACAAAAAAAAACATGAAGTTGCTTTTTGGTCTTTGCGCTTAGATGTTTCTTTAAAAGCAACAGATTTCAATCCGATTTCCACTAATAGAGGTAGTGATTCGAACAAAAGATTTATTGTGTAATACACAAATATGATGTCTACAACACATTAGTATCACCAGTATCCTAACTAGATCGACCCCTGCAAATTAAACTTCATGAAAATTGTTGGAGCTGTTTATGAGGTTCAGTTATATAGTATATATATTGCCCGTTTAAAGGCATAAAATTGAGCTCACTTCGGCGGGTGGTAGTGGCATTTTAAGTAAAAATCTAACTTCACTCTTCAATCAAATTATCTGGCTAAAATCTTCTCCCACCTGTTGTTCCCTTCACTACTCAAAATCATGAACTCCACAAATCATCCTTTTTTTTACGTGTGGAAAGCCCGGCGGTGTGTCGAAATCGAACCGAAATTTCTTTACCACGGCCTATAGCCTAAACGGCTTGTCGTTTGTTTTGTTTATATGTATGTATTTACAAAAAAAAAGTATATAAGTATTAATATCAGTTGTCTAGTACCCATAGTACAAGCTCTGCTTAGTTTGGGACTAGATGGCGTTGTGTGTTAAAATGTCTGAACATATTTATTTATTTTATTTATTTATGTGAGTGGAGTCAATAGATTCGTCTTGGTCGTAAGAGTTCATTAATTATATATATATATATATAGTTCTTTTATCTTTTCAAGTCTTCGATGAATTTAATAAAGATGGCAGATATTGACGCAATCGGGTTTTTTTTTAATAATTCATTATTTGTTCAACTGGATATATGTTCCAGGGATCGAAATACTAAGAATGGTTTGTCATTGCGTTAGACCATTAATAAAGAATGATTTATCAGTGGGCAATTTCAAAACATGTAGTTTAACTGGTTAAATTGTTAGTATTAAAAGAATAGTGGTGTGTTTAATGTATAAATTTTTTCAGGGTAGAACAAATCAATCGAAGGTAGCTGCTACTCTCGAAATGGAGGGCTCCGAGAACCCCACACTCCTGAACATCAAGACAGACCCGACTCTGTTCTGCACCGCGTACAAAAAGAACCGGTTCTACATGTTCTCTAGACGGAGCCCTGATGACATCAAGAGTCCGGACGCTGACCGGGACATTTTCAATGAGAAACCCAGCAAGGAGGATATTATTTCTGCTACGGAAGGGCAAGGTAATATTGTCTGTTGTATTATATGACGTCACAAAAGAGGGTTATTCAGTATGAGTGTTTGTGTAGCTTATACGTATGTATAAGCTACACAAACACTCATATAAACATATGCATTAAGTGTTTGTGTAGCTTATATGTATGTCAGTCTGTATATGTGTCTGATGGCCGAAAGTATTATTATAAGATTTGTATGATGATTACTTAAGACTTCTGAAAGGAAAGTATGTTCAGGGTAAAAGAATAGCAGCATTTTTTTCATGGAGATTTATTATTTATTTATACGTGATAAACCATCATCATTATCAGCCAATCGCAGTCCACTGCTGGACATAGGCCTCTCCAATTGCCAGCCACTTGGTTCGATCTTCGGCTACTAGCATCCAGCTCCTGCCAGCCGTCTTGCGCAGATCATTACTCCACCTGGCCTGTGGACGTCCTACACAAAACCATGTGTCAAACCAAAAGGCGTGCAATCGTAGAAGCCTTTGTCTAGTGGTGTGGACTGCGATATGCTGATGATGATGTGTCAAAAGTACCGATGTGTACAATAAGAGCGTGTAATCCACCGAGAATAAACATTATTGCATTGATAGACATATCATTTATTTTATCCATTATGTCACCTGCCTTGTCTGATTCTTAAAGAATTTACTAATGATGTAACTCGCATCTGCCCACGGCTCCTTCGTAAGCGTCCTAAGAGTAGCCTATGTTTGTCCTCAAAAACAAAGTATCTCCATGAAAAAAATCATTGAAGTCTATGCAGCGGTTTGACCGTGAAAGTGTAACAGATTGAGAGTTCTTACTTTTGAATTTATAATATTAATATGGATGTTACGTGTTTTAATCGACGACGATGCATGATAATTCATGATCACTAGAGTTTTAGCCATTTTTGGCCGAAACCAACTCTACAGTTTAAGGCCGAAACCGAAAGTTTCGGTCGGTGACTAGAGTAAACTTGTTTGTTCGGTCTATAGGCGTGCAGCGGCTGTACGAGCAGGCGGTGCTGCACACGTCCCTGGGCGACGTGCACGTGCGCCTGTTCGGCAAGGACGTGCCGCGCACGGCCGAGAACTTCTGCGTACACGCGCGCAACGGCTACTACAACGGGCACATCTTCCACCGCGTCATCAAGGGCTTCATGGTGCAGACCGGCGACCCCACCGGTCAGAACTCTTCCTGGCCTTGCGTTACCTCTGTTCTGTTACTAGTTTATGATAAGGACACAAATAACAATTGGTTAATTGCCACCTTAGTCCAATCAGTCACTTTTAATCATCTGTCAAAACTATTAGTTTAAATAAAAAATGTACTAAATACAAACTTATGACGTCACTGTCTTAGACTTCTCTATTGAGCAATGTATTTCAATATTTATTTGATTTAAATTTATAATATAAATGAAAAACTGATGATTATATTTTCCGAGATGTTCTCTAATATTCGTTGTAAAGAAGGAGACATCGGTATTTATTTGTGATACAGTCAACCTACCTTATTTTTGACGAATTTCATCAAGATTCTTAATGCTAACGAATAAATAAAAATCATTTCTTTTTATTAATTTATTTAAGTTCGCTTTTTAACAACAAAGTCATTACCACTATTGAGGGTACTTAAACTAATTTGTACATATTAATCAACTTTAAAAACATTAGTGTTTTAAACATATCAACCTGGAGTTTAACAATCTCTCAAATTATCAGGCATGTTACAAATATTTATTTCTTATCTATCAGCTACACAATCTTTCAAAATGGGTGAAACCGTCAAGTCCTGGCTGCGTTTGAATTTATTAATATTATCTTTCGGTATGAGATGAATATAGGTTATATTTAGTGTGTCCAATGCGAAGTCCTGTTATTGTGACTTGGTTTTCTTTTGCAAGAAAATGAAGACGGTGATTTGTCGAAAATAGATTGTCTGATGATTAATAATTTAGTTGTGTTACCAGCTTTCCACTCAGAATTCTAAATTAATTGTATTCCATGCTTAAAATGTTCTTTTAATTCACCTGGACTAGTTTTTATTGAATAGTCTACTTATTGGTTTGTAGTATTTTCAGCTTTTTCATTCCCAATAAACTCCTGATAGCTTGGGATCTACATTAATCCAAAATAATAGTTATTGTTTAATAGGTTAATCATTGATTGTTTTATTTCTTTGATGAGGGGGTGCGAAATATCTATTATTTTGTGTTTCAATAAAAACACGTTTGTCAAATTGTCCTGATGACCGGATCAAGATCAAGCAGTTAGGATCCAAATAAATTGCCTTTAAAAAGTAATTGGATAAATTTGAATTGATGTTGAGATGATGTTTATGATCCATCTTTTAATTGGGTGCATGATACTCGCAATTTGTTTATTTTTCATTCTATCGAGGTATATTAATTGGATATACTTTCTACTAAAATTGCTTTGCGAATTTTTGTTTTATAATGACAACAATATGAGTTATACGGCGGATTTGTGTCTAAAAATGTTAATATATATTATATATATTAGCTGTAGAGAGTTGAGAACACCAGGTCGTGCGATTGAAAGGTTGCAATGTTGGGCAGGCACGGGCACGGGCGGCGAGAGCATCTGGGGCGGCGAGTTCGCGGACGAGTTCCGCGCGCAGCTCAAGCACGACCGGCCCTACACCGTGAGCATGGCCAACGCCGGCCCCGACTCCAACGGCAGCCAGTTCTTCATCACGCTCGCGCCCACCGTACGTACCCACTGCTCTAGTCACTGACGCATACACCATTCACTTGCTCTTTTGTACTTCACATAAAACCTTAATATGTACTTTAATTTAAAAAAAAAAAAAGATAATTGTTACTCTATTTACAAAACGATATGTCCTCCATTTCACCTTACATATATGCTAGTTCTCTTCTTAGGGTGCCTCTTCAATCCTGGTTGGCCGCCAGCTTCCTGTACTCCTCCTTGTCGTTGGCCAGGCGGAACAGATTTTCACCGTAGGTGATACCGGTCCACTCCCGGATATTACGTAGCCACGATTTTTTTCTTCGTCCAACGCGTCTCTTCCCTTCCAACTTGCCCATCATTATCAGCTGAAGCAGCATATATCTTTCGTGCCTAAGCACATTGCATTAGTATTTTAGGCATATAAATGCCGTTGAGCACAGTATCGTTCTAATCATTTGCGTCCAACTGATGCGAAGCATGCGACGGTAGCACCACATTTCAAACGCCTCTAGGCGTCTCATTGTGTCGCCTATTAAGGTCCAGGTTCACAGCCGTACATGACTATGGGTTTGGTTGGTTTTAATTTCTTGGTCGGAATCCCATGCTTCGCTTACCCAAGCACCGAGGTACTTAAATTGTTGTACCCGTTCTAGTTGTCTCCCCTCAATCGTTATGTTAGTTTTGCTGATATTTCCTGCTGCTCTCGTTGACTTTTGCGATGCGATGAGAACAGTATCGTCTACGTAACGCAAGTTGTTGATGACAGTTCCGTTGATTTTTACACTACTTTCAAGGTCTTCGAGAGCATCAGACATCACCGTTTCTGAGTAAATATTCAAAAGCGGCAGCAACATTATGCATCCCTTTCGAACTCCGCGACGGATTTCGATTTCATCGGTGTCTTCTGATAGTTACAAAAGTTATTCTTGGCTAATAATTTTAAATTAAAAGCAACCTCAATCAACAGGTTCTATTAACAACTCGCTAAGACCCGCGGTGTTACCCGCGTTTGTTGTTGTAACAGCGGGTAACACAGCGGGGCGAAGCTAGTCTAAAAAGTAGCCTAAGTACTTCTTATATCATCAGCTATATGCCAGTGAAAGTCTCGTCGAAATCGGTCCAGCCGTTCTAGAGATAACCGGGAACAGAACAGTTGTTTTTTATATGTCAGATTATACAAAACTCAAAACGTCTCCCTATTCTAAAAAAGTTAACATAAATAATGTTGTTGTCTGTTGTATAGCCATGGCTGGACAACAAGCACACGGTGTTCGGGCGCGTGGTGCGAGGCATGGAGGTGGTGCAGAACATCGGCAGCGTCAAGACCAACCCCAAGACGGACAAGCCGTACGAAGACGTGCGAATCATATCTGTCACCGTCAAATAACCTCATGTAAGCCGTTCGCTTGTATAGGGTCAATTCTCTCACACGTCGATCGATACTATCATAGATATTTCAAAGGGAATTTATTTAAAAATATAATCTAAAAGTACATATAGAATAAATTTAATTGACTAAAATCTTACTGCAATGAGTATTGCGCGTTCAAACCCCACTGGGGCAACACTTTATATGATCCAT
Source organism: Hyphantria cunea (assembly GCA_003709505.1). NCBI lineage: Eukaryota > Metazoa > Arthropoda > Insecta > Lepidoptera > Erebidae > Hyphantria > Hyphantria cunea. The sequence continues at coordinate 1,450,399 of PKRV01000635.1, forward strand.
CAATTGTTGTTCTGAGTCTAGGTGTTCTTTGTGTCCGTTTCATGTATGATTGTAAAGTCGCCCGCGACTCAGGCATGTTCCTACTGTGAGGTGTCTTAAATAAAAACACAACACGAAACTATTTATTACGAAAATCGTGAATAAGGGAAGTTTGACCGAAATGATGCCACGACCGCACAGAAAGCAGGTTCACCCAGTGACATTACCAGGGCCCCAGAGGCTGAACCCTATCTCCCCCTCTAAGGAGGACAAGATGCCCCTCTCTTGCTGTCCTTAAAATATAGCTTGATGCCAACGAAACCCACAAAGTGACATTCATCGAACGCCTTTTTTTTTGTACCAGCTTTTGCCTGCGGCTCAGCATTTCTAGATGTTTAGTCTAGATTATCACATTGATTCTTTAAACTGATATAACTTTTTATTTGAGAACCGATTGAAGTAAAACTAAAAATAAAAGTTTAGTTAAATTTACTGAGATACATAAGAGAAAACCGCATCCAAATATGTTAAGCCACTTCTAAGATTAGCGCGCACAATTAAGACAGACAAAAATTATATAAGCTGTTGTTTAGAGTTGTTTCTTAATTCAAGACTCAACTAATTAGATTGTTTATTCAATGATTCAATGAACTTTATTTCATCAGATAAATACACAATCGTATGCAGATCTTGGTTAGTATCATCATGCCTTATTGTCACAGAAGTTGTGCTATATTTAAGCATTCGCAGTTGTCCAACGGTGGCAGTAGTCAGTTCCAATGAGGGGACTCGTCGATTTTTCCCATGAACCATCTATCTATACAAATAAATAAAACTAAAGTGTCTATTTGTAATTTTAAATTAGCAGCGTTTCACTAAACATACAACATAAAATAATTGTGTCTGATTTTGATGGGACTTTCGCTGGCAGATAGCTAATGATATAAGGAGTAACTAATACTGCCTTTTATTTAGACTAACTTCGCCCCGAGGCGTTAATAAAACAGCAACCGCACGTAATAACTAAGTATGTTCCAAACAGTAGGCTATTACCAGATTAGATTTTATTGGCAACATCTATTTGCCGTTATTTTCACAAATAAACTAAAATTAATCATTTTTTCGATTAATCGTTTTGTAGTGAAAAATATCTACAATAAATGAGTCTGGTCGTACTTGCTTTACTCTCTGAAACTCTGCTATTTAAAAATACTGTATGAATTTGTAACTATACCTTTAAAAAGCAATAGATAATTAACATTAAATATTTGTAAGAGCCAATTTTAAATGATAAGTGTTGCATAGTATGCATCGGATGGTGTGGATCATTTCTAGTACAATTTTTCGAAGTTTAATATTACATTTTAGACTTTTAAGGTCGTATTAGAGAAATTTATATGAATAAGAAAGAAAACTTAGAGAGATGGTTTGTTGTAGATAAAAGGGCTTTAATATCGGTTCACTGTTTTGCATCGACTTGGAGTGAAATTGAATTTCAATTCCATTTGTTTTATTACAGTTTAAGGGTTTGCTGTTTAAACAATAATTGTTAAGACACGGGTTGTGCGATTCTTGAGTCGAGTTTCAAAGTTCTTCCTTAAATTCTTAAATAATCGTCCCATAACAGCCAAATGAATTCATCTACAATCTAATAAAAGAGTCAAAGAAATACTGATATCAGAAACCTAAAGATGGCGCCACCCAGTTTAAGCGAGAGAGTTTGAAATCAAAACAAGATAAAACTTTGTGCGCATTAATGTCAAATATATTATACAATAAAAGACCATTTAGTCAACCGATTTAGTAAAACCTTTTTTACCATTGTTTATATTTTGATTTGGCTTTGTGGAACGACTTTAATGTACTGTTAAGTAAGAAATGCAGTAAATCAATATTTTTTATTCTGTTGTTTCTTTTAGACAAACTGACTTATGCATGTTCCTTCCGCCAAACACTAATAAAATGTTATTACAGATTATAATTTCCACACAGAACAAAACAATACACAGTTGCAACGCTGCCTGTACCGATGCAGATTCAAAATTACAATCTCTTTATATTGCGTCAATAACATATGGAGTTATTGCTACCTATATGTTACACTTACGGGATGAAATTTTCTTCATAAATATTATTGGATGATGGCATCAACAAGGGTGAATTTTATGACACTAGCGCTTTCTATCGTCCACTAGGAAATACTAAATTTACCGTCTGGCTGTCTAGCCAAGTATGCCATCTAGGGAGGAGTAGTAAAAGTAATAGTTATATTGAATCTCTTATAGATGCCAGCACTATAGACACCTTTCATCGTTGATAAGGTTCCGAATAGAGATGGGTCGTATTAGGTAAATCAAGTACAAGGTCCACCTACTCCTAATCTTAAACAATACCTAATCCATACATAATCTTCCTAATCTCATTCACAAACCATTACTTGATACTATCTCAACCTGCCTATTCCTAATCTTAAGTTCTAATATCGTTATAAGGATTTAATAAATGTGATCATTGGAGCGTCATATTATTTGAATAATTACGATTAGGCATGCATTAGCAAACTGTTAAGACTTGTTTGTGATATTTATTTTTTATCACAGAGTAAAATGCCGACACTTACAGTATGTCTAACTACTATTAAATGAAACTAGAATAATATGGTCGTAATTAGGCTGAAGTCTCGAGATGTATTTACGACTGTATAGGTAAACCCTTAATACGCCCGTTGCACGAATTTGGTCTTCTTTCTGGCATCTGTTGTGTGATCATGCTCTCCTGCGTAAATCTGATAAGGATACAGCATGTATTGTGATTAAGCAAGAAAGACGAATCAATAAGGTATCCATTGTATAGCACTGTCTCGCTTTCTACGGCTCAATCTGCGTAGCGAGATGATGAGATACGTTGTAACGTGTAAGTGAGTGAGATGACTCAGGAACAGGGGGGAACGTATGCTGAATATTCAATTTTATGTTTTATGAATACGAAGATTAGATGGAACAGGTGGGTTATACACATAATAAAAACGGGATTAGGTGTAGCCTAATCTCGTCAAATACCTAATGCTCGCATCTGTTATAATAAATACGACTCATCGCTAGATCCGAATGATTTCAATGGAGTTGTGCCGCTATCTCGTTTGCCGGCGATAACAAATATAAGAACCAGCTAAAAGATTTATTTACATACACAAAGTATATGTCGGAAAAATAGGTAGGTACTAATCGCTGGCAGTTGTTAGGTAATACATTTTGCAATGTTTAACCAGGTTTATCTTGTCGCTTCAGATTCGATAGCCATCGCAGGCTAAACACAATAAGTTTTAAATGTATGCTAATTGTTAACAGTGAAAATTTACATTATTTTTATAACACATTTGCCTACAGTGCCTATTTCAGTGAATGTTATTTAAAATAATATGACATTGAGTTAACACGTGTCTATATTCTCAAACTGAACATTAATAAATAACACATTACGAAAAAATACACCTCTTCCATGTCATTCATATATGTCAAGTGTTAAGGTGTTAAGTTTAATCTTTACAAATGAATAAACAGCATTATTCCCACGATTAGCTGTCACGAATTTACCTTCAACTTGCTTAAATAACGACGTTGTACTAGAAACGAAACCTTCAAAAGTAACTTGACCCTAAAATATGGATATAAATGTTTGTTGTTTGATGTTACATTAATTAGCGCAGAGGCCATGTTGTTATCGATGACTTCTGACTGAAGATCGCACAGCTGTATGGGTTTGTGTTTGTTTACTATGAGATGGACCATTAGAGACATCAAACTAGATGGGTGCGAGTCCGATTTGCATGGAGACGGTTCCTCCACAAGGAGGTTTATTAACCATAGAATATTTTATTAAATTACTAGCTAATCCATGCAACTTTGTCTGCGTCTCTTTTCAATCTTGCTCGGCTTTTCCTATTGGCCTAAGCGTGATGTTAATATTCCTGTCTTAGGCACACCAACAAAACACACATAAAAAAAAAATCGGTTAGATAGTTTCGAGTTTCATTGTGAGCAACAACGTGACCGAAATATAGAGTGGAGTAACAAGATTTAAATATTTTCTTAAAATACAATTTCTCTTGCTTATTATAACCTGTTTAACTAGTCATAGATTTTCATCTAAAGCTGTATTTATGTTTAGTTAGATCTTTCAAATGTGTTTGTGATTGACATTTTATTAGGAGATTGTTTTTGCGAAAGACGGTCCCCATTTCATGTTATCCACATTTTTTCAGGTCTTTGTCGAATTGACAAAACGCTTCATACTTACTCCGAGCAGACCTCTTTTGGCCTAAAGAATAGTAATAATAATAAGTTAAATACGTACCTACTGTTAAATACATATTTTACAAACCTGTCTCGATATACTGTGCCGCCTGCCTGCTACACATCTTATCGTCAAACAACCCACGTTCGCTAAATATGTTTACTTCTGTACCTACCTATTCAGTTGATAAGGTATAGTGCTTATTCTTATACGGAACATTAATCTTGAAATATACTCAATTATTATTTTCTTACTGCTTATTAAATCAACGTTAAAGCTTGTCAGGAAATAAAATGGTAATCAATTTGGGTACAATATCTTTTTGCTTAAGGTACGTAGGTAAACTTTGTTACTAGTTGTACCCCGAGGCGCGGCGTGTTGTGACAGCATACACACACACATACAGACATCAACATCAAAATAATTGTGACACCCTTTTTTGTGTCGGGGTTTAAAAATGCATCTTACATCATTTTGAAAAAGGCTGATACTCTTACACTGCTGGACCGATATTTACCAAACATAGTTAAGAACCACCGCAAAGAAATTTATTTTCAAATGAAAACGCATCGAAAGCGGTCCATGCGTTTCAGAGCTACGATGCTGCAGACAGACACACTAACACACAGAGACATCGACGTCAAATTTGTAACACTCCTCTTTTGTGTCGGATGTTAATAAAACTAGCCAATAATGTAGTGTAGTGATTATAATCATGAGCTATCTGTTAGTGAGGTCTCGACAAAAACGTACAACCGTTCCAGAGATTAACTGGAACAAACTGACAGTTTTTTTTGTTGTAAATACCGTACTTATATACTTATGAAAAGTTGTTAGTTTGAAATTACGAACAGGCAGACAGGTTTCGTTTATTTGATTATGTGCGTGGTTTATGATTGGGTTTGGAATATATACTGTCTAATCATCCCAGACCGCCTAGGGAACGAACCAATTACATAGCTAGGTTAATTCAACGACGTACACGATGGGAAGAGCGCCTGTATTTACATGGCCGATCGCTGGGCGATACAAGATGTTATGAATCAGTAAATAAATAGTTTTTCTACACCTCTATTTAGCGCTAGGGTTGCCAATCTAAAAATGTTTAAAGCGTGTAGAAAAACCGTAGCAACGAATCAATACAAAGTAGACTAAGTGTTGGAAACTTTTGTTTAAATATGTTTCATCATCATCATCATCATCAGCCTATCGCAGTCCACTGCTGGACATAGGCCTCACCAATTTTACGCCACTTAGTTCTATCTATGGCTTCTAGCATCCAGCTCCTGCCAAAATGTAAAAAAAAATGTTTAATGAATGAAAAAAAAAAATGTTTACCTGAACCAAAATGTGTGAGAGCCACGCTTCGGCACGAATGGGCCGGCTCGACCGGACTGATACCACGGCCTCACAGAAAACCGATGTGGAACAGCACTGTGCGCTGTGTTTTATACCAAGTGAGTAAGGATACCGGAGGCCCATGTCCCAACTCGTCCTGCATCCCCCGGCTCCGCACTTGTGTCGCCTCTGCTGTTGTGGGTGTCCATGGGCGGCGGTAATCGCTTATCATCAGATGTGTGATCGATTGCCCCCAATAAAAAAAAGTGATATAAAGTTTTTTGTAAAAGGCAGATTTCCAAGACGATCGAAAAAAGATGTTTTTAAATAATGTTAGAGGAATGTAGAGATTGACTTATGTTGACAACGGGGGTAATTAATAAAGTAATTTATTAATTAATGGGTAAACCACTGGATGAGATCAAATATCATCACCGAAGTAATTTTTGAACAAATCGTATTATTTATTCTGAGACTAAACATTGCAAAATTGTATGTGACTGGTGAAAACAATGAGTTGGAATTTTGGGTACCTGGTTCTATTGAATTTAGTAAACAGCCGCTGTGAGCTTGGACCTTGTAACGACCGCCACAGCCAAGAAAGATTTTTGCTCAATTAGGATATGACACGACTTCAAGTTCGTAACAAATAATACGATGGTCCCTATTAATAATGTCGGATATGCAAAAAGACAATTTTCGAGTAGAGTAGTTCAAATGTAGTTTTAATGATGAAAAAATCTACTCAAAAATCGTCTTTCTGCAGATCCGACATTATTAATAGGAACTATATAATTATTACCAAATCAAAAGAAAGCGTTTGGTAGGTTAACTGGGTGAAAATGAATATAACGTCACTAAACTAATGAGGTCCCTATGACTCTTCTTTTTATATGCACCAGAAGTGTTACCTTCGTTAACAATAACTACCTACTGGATATATTTCAAGGTTAACGGGTAAATTTATTATTCAGTTTATCTTAGTTTGTTTGTTTGTTTGTTACGCTTTCGCGCCTGTGCTCATTTTTCTCAATAATGCCTGTTCACAACAAATTAATTATCATGGAATTTATATTTAACGTTGTTTGGAGACAAAAAAGGATATAATATATTACAACTTACATAAAAAAATAATTTTAGAGTACTTAGTTCAAACGTCGTGTTAATGATAAAAAAAGTAATACCAATTAACCTTGAAACATATCCAATAGTTATTGTTCACGCAGGTGCACATAAAAAAAAGTTTGATTAAGGACCTTATTAGTTTAGTGATGTTTTATTACAATAAAGTTTTCACACAGTTTCCAGTGTTAACATCTAGAAGATTCTATGCCAAGCAATAATAGTAAGTTTGTTTTTAAGTTCCCTGTGATAATAAAAAAACGAAGGTCAACTTTACAATAACATCAAAGGCTAGCCCACGATAATGAAGGAATTTTAGGTGCATTTTATTTTCCTTCTGTTCTGTTGTTTTACTTCACTTACAGTGCGAACGAAAGGGAGGTATGTCGCTCTCGCTCTAACTCACATAACTATCGCGTTCCATGCCCCGCCACCGTCGCCCGCATAATATTTTCTTGCATCGCGCTATACGGCTACCCCGCCTCCGTGCCTCGCCCAAAATTGTTGGTTTCCATTGTCACTTCATTGTTCATTTATATTATTTACGAACTTTGTAATAAGATGCACCAAGGTTCGTCCATAAATTAGGCAAAAAAGGTTTTTGAAAAATCTTTTAAAATTGGGGGTTTGGAAAGCATGTAGCAGGCATTTATCAGTCTCACCATTAGCCTATTTTCAACTTTAATAGAATTTAATATAAATAGGATTTTAAATACAGATGCACGTTGGTTATATGAGGCATTCGTATAGGGTTGCATTATTCGATTTTAAACAACACATCTTTTGAATTGACTTCTATTTATAATGACGCTGCCGCCGCCCCGGCCGGCCGGTACTGCCGCAAACGCTACGTCCCGCAATTTTTATATATGTTCGAAAATATTCATTTAAATCATATGCTGTAAAGAGCCATTTAGATCAAATTGAAATCAACAATTTATTTAAGGTATTTAATTGGATAAGGATTAATGGTGGTTAAAATCGCTTCGAATATTAGCCATTATTTGTCGTAAAAAGTAAATGACAAAAAATGTTATTGTGGGATATCCATAAGAGATAGACATATACCATTGCGGTGTTTTCTGTAGACCTTCAATGTGTACAATACTTAGTACATTATTTTGTTAAATCTCGTAGGGTTCAGCCTGCGTTTGCAATGTAAGCGTAAAAAATAATTATTTACGATATCACATTAGAAACTTTAAAAATAACAGTATTACTCCACTATTTAATGGATGTTATTTATACATATAAACCTTCCTCTTCAATCACTCTATCTATTAAAAAAAACCGCATCAAAATCCGTTCCATGGTTTTAAAGATTTAAGCATACATAGGGATATTGGGACAGAAAAAGCAACTTTGTTTTATACTATGTAGTTATGGTACGGAACCATTCCTTCGCGAGTCCAATTTTTCTAAATCCAAATTTATATAGAATAAATAGTATAAAATATAATAAAGTATAAAAAATTAAGTACCAGATGATATCGGTATTAGGTTTGTAGTAATAAGATAGCTTAACAATGTACCTATATGCAAGACAATTAATATTTTTTGTTATTTAAAATCATTATGTTGAAAAACTATTAACCAAATTAGGTTAACTGTGTCGATGAAACATTTAGTTTTGCTCACCTAAATGTTTCGTAATATAATTAAAGTTATAGGTGTAATTATGAATATAGTGACTTAAAGAACCGGAATACTGCACTTGTTTCTTATAGTTCTGCTTAAGTAGTACTTAACAAAAAAACACTTAAGAGCACCGTAAAGTGTCCAATGGACACAATCCTACTGATTCTCGGTAATCGCACGAAGTCGTCGTAAACAGCCCTGCTGCGGCCTCGCGCTACGTTACGATGCCAATCACCAATCACACGCCAGTGTTACACAGTATGGCGTGATAACTGGCCAATAAGCAGTCGAGTTCATCACGCGATTTCTAAAAATAGCTTATCTGAGTCACTCAATAAAAGCAGTGGTTGTTTCTTGATATTGTTTAGAAACAAGTGGAACGTCAACTGTGTCGGAGGTGCGGCGCTGCATGTGAAAGTTTTGAAGTTTCGCAGTGAGTTTAGTGATACCGAGGCGTTCGGTGCAAACACATGGTTCGACGCTTCCAGCACGGCATGGAGCCCACTTTCTACGACGAGCAGTATCCCAGCAACGTTTCAGTGGAGAACCTGAAACGACCACTGACTTTGGACGTGGGGCGGGGCGGCAAGCGAGCGAGATTCGCCGCGCCTGTCCTCTCCTCTCCAGACCTACAGATGTTGAAACTCGCCTCACCGGAGCTCGAGAAGCTGATCATCCAGAACGGCATGATCACCACCGCTACACCTACTCCTGGCAGTAACGTGTTATTTCCGCCCGCGGTTCAGCCAACAGAAGAGCAAGAAATGTACGCGCGTCCGTTCGTCGAAGCCCTGGACAAGTTGCATCACTCTGAGCCTATGCCACCGATAAACAGGCGCGTGTACGCGGACCTGGACAGGCCGCTTGAACGTTACCCCACTCCAATGGTTAAGGATGAACCGCAGACAGTGCCTAGTGCCGCGAGTACGCCTCCTCTCTCTCCTATTGACATGGACTCACAGGAAAGAATAAAACTAGAACGCAAAAGGCAAAGGAATCGAGTAGCAGCTTCCAAATGTAGAAGGCGCAAGCTCGAAAGGATTTCCAAGTTAGAAGACAAAGTGAAGATCTTGAAAGGAGAGAACGTGGAACTAGCGTCGATGGTGGTGAAACTTAAAGAACACGTTCATCGGCTAAAAGAGCAGGTCCTGGAGCATGCCAACGGTGGGTGCCACATCGATTCGCACTTTTGATCGGGTTGCTGCCGCCGCCGCTGCACCACATTCCATGCTAGTCGCGCCCGGTAGGACGCAGCATACAAAGCGATTTGTGATCATAATTTTACTGTGTAATATATAGTTAATGAACACTAGTGGGTAAGGTGTGTTGAAGTCGCTATGTTAAGGATGCTGTGTATGTATCGTTAAGTTTGAGAGATTAGGTTGCCAGTGGTCGCCAGTGTTGAGTGCAGGCAGAACCTCCGCTCGAGGAGACCATTCTAAGACTGTCATTGTAAAAGGTTTAAGTTCGCCTAGCGACGGATGTACTTAGAGCGAGTCACAACTACTAAAGCTTTAGCTTCATTGTAAGTTGCAGAAGTGATGTTTTCCTTTATCAGTATTTCGTTGTCCCATTTAGAATAAACACAAGAAAGGATATTCTTGCGACGTCATTCGTGAGCGAATTGACTGATCGAGGTTGAAGCGACGTTGCCAGTTTTACTACGACAAACTTCCCGTTTCAGCGATGTTGCCGCACTTGCCTCTCGGAATCGGGGATTTTCATTGTTCATTGTGTGCGGACTATTGTAGGTATTTGTCTGTCCAGTAAAATATTATAATATTTTATTTTGTTTCGTTATTAATTACGAATTAGACAGAGACACGAACCGCTGTCTTATTGTGACAGACTGATACAAACAACAGCCAGTGCGAAAGAGATAGTATACGTGTAAGTGGCGACGGCGCATCGGGGCTCGGACCGAGTCACGAGCGGATGTTCTGCTAATTAAAATTCCGCCTGCGCCGCCCTCGCGGAATGGCGGCCATGTGTTCAACACTCGGACGTTCCGAATCACGTTTTGTTGCACAAGGTTAACTCTTCCAAAGTGACAAACCGTTTCGTTGCTGCCGCGAGCCGGAACGTCTTTGTTCGCTTTGCTTAATTGTTTCGTGACAAATTAAGTGCTTGTATGGAAGACTGATTGTATGAGAGAAGTCCGATGCAAGGAGTGCCTTTTAAGCTTGAAAGAAAGAGAGCGTTGCATCGCGCTAATTATTTTCCCGTTATGATAATGATTCTCGGGAATAATCCCCGGTGCTTTAGAGGACGACACTTTATGAAGCCGTCCGGTTTAAAATATTAATTGTGGACGTATGATAGCGTTTAAATGTTTTGAGCGATCGTAAACGACATGTGATAGGTACGAGTGCATGTGTGATGGACGTATTTATTAGTGAGAATGTCTATCTTATAGAGTGAAGTAGCAATCTCGAGTGCCTACGCTTTGTAAACTAAAGCCTATACCTATGTTTATATTGTTTTTGTTACCATTAATGTGCTGCAGTAAACTGTACTGTACCATTGTCTTCTTAAGATTATTGTAAGTAATTGTAATACCAATTAACAAGTTGAATTGTTATATAGACTATACGTGGCTGACGGGCGCGTCGTACGTAACTAGGAACGTGTTTCAGCACCTATACGCACAGACACGCCCGATTACCATTTGTATTATTTTTATACAAAAGAAATCGTCAAAATGTTAACAGTAATTTGTAAGTTTATAAATGATATGGAACAGTTATACTAAAATAATATATTTCTATGAATTTAACAAAGAATATTGTTTTATACTGAATATCATATTGTATGATAAAATTAAAAGAGAAAATAAATTATGAAGATTATTATACCATTTACTTTTTGCTTTCATTTTTATACCCATTTAAATGCAATAACAAAACTAGATTTGTTAAAAGTGTACATGATAAGTTAATGTTACAACATTAACTTATCATGTACACTTTAAATAGAGTTTAAAGGTACACAATAAGTTAATAAGTTTACATAATGAAAATGACATCGATATTAAAAATCATATAATTCTAGCGTCTAAAGCGCCCATAGGCGAAACAACATTTGAAATGTTTAGTGAAAAGAAAACAATGATGACCTAATTTAACTCTTAATGTTTTTTTTATGTATAAGCTGCCAAAATGACTCTGCCCTGCCTGATGGAAAGCATGAGCAGAATCTAAGAGTGTTGTTCACCATCCTCAATGCGGGAAAGAACAATGCAGCATGGTGAGCCACACTATGGCGGCCTGGTGAGATGCTTTTTCACGCCCCGGTTAAAGAACCCGGGATCATAGTGGGAAGGAAACACGTGCGCTGGTAGTGAGTTCCAGGTTTTGACCGGTCGGCACAGGAAGGAAGCACTGAAGCGATGAGTACGAGAACGTATGTCTTCTATTTTAAAGCGGTTTCCAAGGCCGGCACGTATTGTTCTGTAGAGGAAGGGAGAGGGGGGGATCAATTGGAAGAGCTCTTCAGAACACAACCTGGTAAAGGCGATAGAGGACTGCGAAGGAGTCGATATTTCTACGCAACTGCAGAGGCTCAAGGGTCTCGGTGGCTTCGGGACTATCGACAATACGGATTGCTCGCCGCTGCAACCGGTCAAAAGCGTCAAACAGGTACTATGCGGCATCATCGCAAAGGTGAGAATAGTACTCCACGCACGAGCGAACCTGGGTCTTGTAAAGAAGACACAGATGCTCGGGCGAGAAGAACCGTCTTACCCTGTTTAACCCACCTAGCTTCCGTGAGGCCGTTTTAGTGACACTCTCAACGTATTTGCGTGGGTAGAAGTCTCGGCAGATATCCATGCCCCGGATAGCGAGCCTATCTTGTAATGGCATTTGCACTGAAAAGTGGGAACGGGAAGTAATGGAGACTTTTTGGGTGAGAACGCGCATACCTGTGTTTTCTTGGCGTTGAACTCGACCAGATTCTTACAGCCCATTGAAAATGCGGCCCAGAACATGGTCAAGTTGAGCGACAACTTCTTGTCGTCTTCCTTCAACATCTGCTGGTTTGTTAGAGGGCTGTCCAAAATATTTTCCATGAACTGTGCTGTCATCTGCATAACAATGAATGTTGCCAATTCTTTCCTACAAATCCCTATGGAAAAAAAAACTTTCACATAAAAAATAATTTTAAAATTGTTTGTTACTGTTTGTATAGCAACAAATGGGCTACAGGTACGCTTTCTAGTCAATGGTTATCAGCTGTAGACATTAGTAAACAAAAAATAACGAAAGTTACGTTTTGTTGTTGGCTTTGTAATTTTTTTTCTAAAAGATTAGAATCAATGAGGTCCATTTTTATTATCTTGCTTGAAAAATTTAAATGGACCGTATGAAACGGCATGATTACACTTCGAAATTGCAGCTAATAATATTATCTACAGAAAATAAATTATACCTGCTGTAGACATATTTCCTGAACACGATTTTTTGACAGGTAATATTATTATTATTTTTGTATTCAATAGAAATATTTTTATGGTGGGAGAGCCATGATAGGACACAAAAGACCCGGCTCGACCTAATAGAAAACTGGTTTTGTGTTTCTTTTTACCGAATGAGTTAGATTACTGCAGCAAAAAATCCTTCTAATTTTTGTAACACAATATGTATTTTAAGGTGTAAGGGTTCATCCGGTTGCTTGGGTGGCGGTAATCACTGATACCAACCACAAATAAGAACAAGTTTAAAAACTATAACCCAATTACGGAAAAAGTTGTCGAATATCACCCAGGCCGTTATTACGAAGCTATGGACACCTCTTTTATTAAATCGGTTCAGTAGTTAAATCAATACGGTGGAGCATAAGACCATATAGTCTATAGACTGCCAAAACTATTACTCTTTATTATGGTTTCGCCGCAGTCGGATAAAAAAAATAGAAGTTCGCTTTCTACATTTTGTGCATAAGTTTTAAATAAATAAACTCAAGCAGTACCTAGTTCTCAAGGCCCTAGAGGTCATAGGGTTAGGGGCCGTCCATGCGTTAGATGGACAGATGAACTGGTAAAGGCAGCAGGAGAAAATTGGATATCCTTGGCTATACACAAAGAACAATGGAAGTCCTTGGAGGAGGTTTTGACCCGAAGGGGGCCCATTTAAGCTACGACAAAATAATAAACATAATGAAATAATTAAATCTGATCATAATGCAATTGTAATTATTTAAAAAGAATTCATTTGTCTTAATTATTAACTAGAATGTATTGTAGTAGGCGAATGGAATTTAATAACCTTTATTGTTATTAGTATCTAGTCAGGCGAATGGCTATAGTAATTAAAATCAACATTAAGAATTATTATTAAATATTGTTTCCAACGTACATTTATTTATAAACTTATGATTTTCCTAAATGTAAACAAGCGATAAAGTCCACAGGCGCAACGTGATGCTCAAAGTAAACATAAAAAAACTGTACGATTATCTAGTTAAATATGCCGACCAAAGGCGTAAAAAATGAAATTTCTACTTCAAACGATAAAATACTTTATTTATTCCGAACAGAGGTCGGTATTCGATTTATTAACAATGTTTTGTGACCAAGGTCAAACGAACCGATGCCAGCTAAATCGCGCCAAACGGATATCCGAATAACGCAGTGCAAATACCACATGACATGGGATAAAAGTGTTTGAATGATTTCATGATTATCTTACTTCCTAATAATGTTTTAAATGACTTTGTATTAAGAACGCAAAAACTACTGAACGAATTTAGAACGAACTTGTCCTTCCAACTGCCCTTCCTCAAGAATCAAAGGGTCTCCATTGTAAATTTCATTCAAATTGGATCAGCGTGTGGCGACTTCCACATACAGCGGCAACATAAACACATGACAACGCCATCTACCGAAGATACGCTGAACCACGGAGTAACGCAATGTACGAAAAAGCTACCAATCTTGCATCACGCAATAAAAGTTCTCGCGCCGATTAACATATATACAACTTGGGCATTGGCATTTTCGCGCCAGGCATGGTCACATCCCGTGGTCCGAGGATCCTCCCTTTATGTTGGAGGGACATGACAACCGTTCCTTCACAGTGGAGTTCGATTGATGTATTGCGCTGTAGATATTTGTGTTGCTGCTGTATGTGGAAGTCGCCACGAACGGTTTAGCCATAACAGCGTAATAGACAGATTTACTTTTGAATGTTTAAATATTAGAATGGCTACTTCAAAATAACACATACGCGATAACCGACATACAAGCGGGCGAAGCCGCTGGCTAAAGCTAGTTAAAATATAGCAACTATGTGTAAAGTGTAATTGACTTGACTGGCCTAATGATCTAGTGGTCAGTGAAGCTGACTGTTGTACCATAGGTCGTGGGTTTGAGCCTCGTCCAAACAGGTTACTGTGTGATGAGCACGACTATTTGTTCAGTGTCTTAGTGTAATGTGTCTATAATTATGTAAAGTCCATTCGTTTAGATAGTGTCGGTATACCCACGCAATTGTGGTTATTGTTGTGAAATACGAATTTATTAATTCATATAAGTAAGTTGTTTTCCTAGGTAGAAAAGACAAATTACATGGAAAATAAAACATCTCATTTTCCCAGCACACAGCAACAAAACCATTCATTACACTACTTCGGCGTAAACTGACATATCGTACTTGTGGGTGTTCGACGCGGATGTTTTTATTGCGACCGTACCTAAGCGAATATACTTTATTTATCTCGAAATATATGAGTATGTTTGTTAACAGTCTTTTATCATATAAACTTGAGCTAGACATACTTTAGGTATAGATTGTGCCCGTCACACATGACACAATTATTTGTTCTTTGTGGGAACCGAACCTACGACTACTGTTTTATCTGTAAAGATCACTAGACACGACACCACGTTACAAATCTGTCAAATTTTGCCACTGAGTCTCAGATCCTTAATTGTTTACTTCGGTGGCGCAATAGTAGCATATGCGACTGCTGTACTCGAGGTCACGGGTTTGATTCCCGGGTAGCGCCAAATGCTTGTATGATCTGCAAATATATTGGGTGTTTTCTATGCATATTATATACGTACTTACAAAAAAGTATCTAGATATATATTTATATCAGTACCCATAGTACAAGCTTTTGCTTAGTTTGGGACTAGGTGGCGTTGTGTTAGATGGCTGAAATAATATTATTATTATTATATCTATATATTGACTGTTAGCTACGATAACATTAAAAAGCGTCTAACTGTTGGCCACAAGTTCCATTCCGCTGCATCTGTGTGTGTTAGATGTGTAATCACTGTCACTCACGCACACAAGCATGCAAAATATATCACTATATATATATGGCACGTTTGTTATTGTACAATCGCGACACTTCATTTATAGATAGTGATCTATGTATCTGATATAGAAAAGTGATGGAAAACCCCACCATGTTTTCTATCTTGCTATGCTGATAAGATAAGTCGCGATTCCATTTTTTTTCGGATATCTAACACACAACGCCATCTAATCCCAAACTAAGCAGAGCTTGTATTATGGGTACTAAACAACTGATTTGAATACATAAATACTTTTTGCTTTTTTTGTGAATACATACATACTATACATAGAAAACATCCAAACTCCGAAACAAATATTTGCAGATTATACAGACATTTGGCTCGACCCAGGATTCGAACCCGAGATCTCATGGACAGCGGTCGCGTACGCTGCCACTGCGCCACCGAGGCAGTCAAGGATTTTGTTTCGATTTAAAAACTTAGAACGGTTAAGTGGTATTAACTGAACGTCGGTTAGTGTTGTCATTATTTTCTTTACAAAGACAAACCTCGCATTAGGAATATACGACCTGTGTCGCGCCCCACCACGTGTGCGTATGTGTGTGTGGGGGG
>PKRV01000635.1:1466743-1549819 GCA_003709505.1 Hyphantria cunea
GGGGGGGGGGAGGTAGAGTTTAAAAACATACATAAAATACGACACAAATACCACCCAGACTCAGAAAAACAATATGCGGATCTCACAGTGTTGTCCGATGTGGGATTTGAACGCCTAACACTTGGCGTAATAGAGTGTGGCGTGGCCACCTTTTAAACACTTTTTTTTTGTTTTACATGTGGAAACCCCCTCGGGCCTTCATCCGACCGGGGTTTGCGGCGGGGCGGTGTCGGAATCGAACCGACTAGAACCACACGGTGGGCCACTCTGCGCCCGAGTCGGGAGGGATCCAGGAACCGCTTTCTTACGCCCTCCGGACCGCTTAAACCACTAGACCAACCGTGCAGTCACAGTCATGTAAACAAATGTCTTCACACTCTTTTATCCTGACGAAAAATTAGCAACAGGGTCTCTATAGATAGGTTGTCCATAAATATGCATAAAAAATGATAGACATAAAACACCTTCCTTTTGACTTTGCCTTTGTTGGGTAAAAATGGATTCAATAAAAAGTTCTTGATTCAGAAACAAAAAGGGCTCGACAACAGTTTTTGAACATCCACAATTTTTTTTCAATGAGATTAATATAGATTACCACCACATAGGTTTTAGTCGGTTCGATTATGACACACCGCCCCGCCGCAAAACCCGGTGGGGTGAAGGCCCGAGGGGGGTTTCCACACGTAAAAAAAAAGGTAGGTATTAGGTAAACTTAAGAGAGATGGGTCACATAGAAAAACCACATGGCTCTTGCATCAAAGAAAATTATCACTGTTTTTGGTTTTCACATTTCGTAGTGCGATAAGATCAAACAATTTTTTTAAGTAGGTCAGTGTTGTCAACTGCCAATGGCAATCCATTAGCCGGCGGAACCTACGCATTGTACTCGTCAACAACGCAATATTTACTAACACTCCACTCGGTTTGTTCACCGTGTTGTTAAAACACTTA
The DNA here is from genome assembly GCA_003709505.1 of Hyphantria cunea. Classification (NCBI taxonomy): domain Eukaryota; kingdom Metazoa; phylum Arthropoda; class Insecta; order Lepidoptera; family Erebidae; genus Hyphantria; species Hyphantria cunea. The sequence continues at coordinate 1,467,695 of PKRV01000635.1, forward strand.
TATATTTATGACACGATGTTTTTCATACGACCAACATGTTGACTGAAAGCAGTGCGTTGCCTATTTATTTTGTTCGCCCAATATAGCATGCGTGTTCAAACATCAATACTTTACAAGGTTTATATAAACAAGTTGTCGTGAATGCAGACACATCGTTGCTTCTTGGAAGCTGTGAGGATAATGGAGTTAGGTGCCGTTTAGTGCGAAAGTTTTCGCCAAGTAATTGGTGCAGATTAAAAGACAAGGTCTGCAGGCGAAAATATAATAACTCAATTTATTTCATAGCACTTAATGTAATACGGGCTAAACTAACAGTATATATGATTTGAGCACTAAAATATTCTAATATAAATCCTGTATGATGTAATGTAATGAAGTCTATCAACGCCATCTATGAATTAAAAATACTTGAATAATTTTAACGAAAATTCATTCGGCATTATAACCTGCTAGTGATAATTGAAAGATAAATATTTTAGATGCATACAGTAACATTCGTATGACTGAGTCCATTCCTATATATATGCTATACTAGTGTATCTCTAAATTACCAGTACCATTAATATATTGTTTAAAACACAAGTTTGGTTTTCTAATGAAGAAAGTGAGTAGTCCTAATTGTGAACAATGTAGTAGTTAGTGGAATGTGTCCGGTACAGAAAAGAAAAGGAAGCATTACTGTCCAGTTCAAAAAATAATGTATTGGATGTTGGTACTTTCCAGTCAATATTATCCAAGCCCTACAGTGAGGACGCAATCAAAATTTATAATTTATTCGAAATTTAAAGAAAATGTGACAATTTTAAGCATGTGCTTCGATTGCGTCTATATTATATGGTATTACGTATTTAAAACGTTTTGAAATCCTTTAATGATGGTAGTTACTATAGGATACAATGAGGCTGGCATAATCATGTTTGATTGATAGCCTCTATATAAAATAAAATATGTAAATGATAAAGATAAAAAAAGATATAGTTCAAAACTCCCTCGTTGGTCTAGTGGTTAGTAGTGTAAACAACTGCAGATCAAGCGGTTAGAATGAAAGATGGCGGTGCTTCCCGCGCGTGCCTCAGAGAGCACGTTAAGCCGTCAGTGCCGGTTGTCATGAACAACTATGGCAATCGTTATTGGGAAGTCATAGGCCTCAAATATACTGCCAAATAGTTCAACCTTCGAATTCAGTTCAGCTTTAGGGTTGCGGAGGTCAGATGCCAGTCGCTCTGTGTAAAAACTGATATTTAGGTGAACTGGTAGCTGACCCCATATAATTTTGGGAATAATAAGGGCTAGGTACACTTCTTTTGTATATTTTCCTCACATTTTTAGATAATTACTCAGAGGGATGTGAACTCTGGAAGAGTTAAAGGAGGAGCACATACACACACACACTGACATCTCTATCTGTAAAACAGTTAAGCTATTAAACATCCAGTTATTTTTGCTAAATATCATTTGATGACGCCCTTTATTGCCCGAGTGCGAAGGTAGGAGGGTTATGCTTTTCTAGTGTATGTTTATGAGTCTGTATGTACCTAGGTATGTATATTTCTTTAGCACGCCCTAGAGCCTAAACGGCTTGTTGTATTTTTATGCGAGTGGTGTCAATAGATTCGTCTTAGCCGTGAGAGTGACACAAGGTACATCAAAATAAAAAAAAAAAACAAAATAAAAAAAATATGCTGTCGGGATTTTTTTTTAAATAATAGATTACTTGTTACGTGATATATCACGCAAATGATAGCCCTGTGTTGCGTTTAGTTATGAAATTCGACGAGACGCGCAGTGGCATACGAGTATTACGATTTCATTAATGAGAAATGGGGAACGAAATTGAAACGAAAATTAAACGAAAATAATCCTTAAAGCGGTTTGTATATCGTGACCTAATTAGAGTTCAGATGTTCCAGTGCTTTCTGACTTTTTAAAGTGTAACCGAACGAACTTAACATTTTTATGCACTTAGACAAACAGATTATGCTATAAGTTTAAGTATGTCTGTGTGAGTCTTTGGGTGTTCATAGTCATAACTAACAACGAATAGTATAGTAGCTAACTAGTAAAGTGTGACTGTCACCTTATTATATGTGTAGTACAATGTATTGTTGTGTTATACACACAGGCAAAGCGGAGATCTCATCAACGCGACCAACGTTTGAAAATTTGGCAATGATCCAATAAAAAAAATAGGTGAGATGATGATACACGAATAAATACTGTTTGGAAAGTTGGATGAATTTTAAAATTGAGCAATTAAGAGAATGAATTTCGAAATTATAAAATAATACTTTCAAAAAAAGAAATTTACAGCATTAATTTTTGTACCAGCTCGCAGAACAGCTCCCTTAGCCAAAATGCAAATATTTTGAATCGATTCTCTTTCAACAGTCAGTAACGCTTCTATTCTCTTGTGTAATTGGATAAAAATTCTTTCGGACCACGTGACTAGCGTTGAGTTGACGCCATTCCCATACATTTGTTAGTATTCCATTCCATGACGAAAGTCTAGTAGTCTAAGCTAAAAATTTTAATACGACTTATACTGTACAGAGTAATTTATGAAATTTGATTTTTAATCATGGCATGGCTTTTAAGAGCCACACTTTGGAACATAAAGGTTGGCCGGCTCGACCGGTATGCGTTGTATAATGTTCAGCAAATCTTTCGCTGAAACCTTCATATTAATAAATTCTATTGAGTGCGCTTAAAGCACTGCAATGTCCTCGTGTGTCTGTGATAGGTGATGCTCGCTTACCAATACTATTCACCAACCACCTGCTCGTTTTCCTCCTATACCATTATTATTTAATTCTATTTTTTTTACTTTGTGCCATAGCAAGGCATTCGCTTCTTCTCTGTTAATATCAAAGTAACTGAAATATGGCAAGCAAAGTTATTATATCACATATCATTTCAATCGTGATTTCAATCTACCCTTATACAATTAGAGTGTGCGAGGGCAGAGCAGAGTTCACCCAATTCCAGTAAATAATTTTCCATTAGTCATACACGCAATAGTTTTATGAAGGGAAGGGAATGTGGTATTCGACAATGTCTCTCATGTACAGTATGACAAGTTATGCAACTTCTACCGCATTTACAATGGCGAGTGCTCCGAGGAATTGTTCAAATTTGATCCCTGCCGCCTCTTTTCGCTATCGTCCTACGTGTCAGCAGTTTCATCCCCATATTTAGATTGTTGGCAGTCCATAACTGTGCGTTTTACGAGAAACTTTCTGCCTCGCCCAACAAAACTGTGAAATGAACTGGCAACTGCGGTATTCCCGGACCAATACGACCTTCAAACCTTTAAAAAAGGAGAAGAAGAAGGGTGTCCATGGATGTCGGTAGTCGTTTATCATCAGCCCATACGTCTGCTCGTGTGACCCTTATTACATAAAATAAATACCGGCGACATGATTCGATTAAACTACATCGATTGGCACAACTCTGACCCCGGCCATAGACACCACAAGTCATTCGCATCACATCTCTCGCATCTCCTAGTTCTGGAGGGTTTTAAATCACAAAAATTTGTGAGGATGGATGTCTTTAATTAACACCGGAATAGCTGAAATTATTCAGATGTTTGACAAAGAGATAGATATATTATTGTAGAAAAGCAGGTTGAGCATTATTTTGTAGGGAAAAAGTGTTGCGAAAATCAGCAATAACACGAGCGTAATCTCGTCTAAAAAGCAACATTTTATAAATAAACAAATTAGCAAATTCACTATAAATAAAGCCACTCTACATGTTCAACTATCAAGTATATACCTAAATATTTGTCAGAGAAGTCGACCCCACGATAGTCAGAGTATTCTCTCATTCTATCATTTGTTTTCGTGTGGCATCTCGCCTTAAATCATAGTTTATTTTCAAATTATGAAGTTGATTAACAGTTATGTTGACAGCCAAATGTACATTCATAATTAGTTTTTGGCAGATAAATAACTTTGTACAGATGTCTTCAGAACTTCCGGCCTTAGTATTTATGACGTTCGTAGTAGTAGGAAATGGATAATATTTCATTGGTTTAAATGAATAAAAACATTAAGCTTATTAACCTATTACAAAAAGAAGAACAAAATACTTTTCTGTACTCATAATTATTAATATTAATATTACCTACTCCTGTAACATTATTTTGTTACAAAAAGTTTTGGAAATACGTCTTTAAAGATATGGTAAAATTTAATATGAAATTTATCAGCAATTTTCCTCAATGTGGTATATATTTGTTAACAAAAAATTGTTAAACATTTTATGTTTAATATTGATGCACTTTAAATGATAACATTATCTTTGACGATGTAAATACTCACAAAAGGACGCTTTTTGTGGTTTGAAAAACTTTATTATTAAAATATTCAGACAAATTTCTTTTTTGAATTTTGTATCTGACCTGTCTTTATGTTAGATTTCGAACTGACATATAATTATAAAATTGTTTAATTTTGGGTCTTTCAATGTTATGTATTATAGTTTGAAAAGAGATGCTAATTACAAAATAATAAACTAGTTATTTGTATCTGTTTTATGATTTTACTCTCTGTAATAGAAAAAAATTGTACGATGTACAATCTACAAAAAGTTTAGTCTATGAAAACAATAATAGCTAATATCATTCAAATCTTTTTTTTTAATTGGAACAGTTCCAAAGAAAACGCTTTGTGCGGTCGTTCGGCCTGACAGTTCTTGCTAAAGCAAACATATTATACTAAAACGAAATGATGTTTTTAATCATTATTATTAACAAGTATTAAAGGTAATGGGGACAATGTCGAAATTCATGATGGCCAAGCCCTACCCACAAACAGTACGAGTCTTTCCGAGAAATGTTTCAGTTCAAGGATGTTTGGCGGCAATATTTATTTTATTGTTCGGTTCACGAAAGCTTGGCTTATTATCTAAATGGGGAACATCACAGGAAATTTATCGCTATGAAGTTGGAACTGTTCGTAGAACTATATTTTATGATATTTATAGTTGCCGATACCATACAGTAATGCAAGAACCTTATGTTTAGGTTGGGGTTGTAAGTCGAATTTAGACAAGCCGTGTAAGTAATTTATTATGTTAGTTTGATAACATTTAAAAAAAACAATTGCTAAAGGAAAGTGTCTGTCATGAAATATTTGGATATTATAAAACAATATTTTAATAATTTAAACTCTCTATTGTCAAGTTTTAAGCCCCAGCACCAAAGGCTATGCGTTGATGAATTATCAAGTCAGGCCAAGTAAATTTCTTATGTATAGATTTTTAAAATTGGTTCTTGGCCGTCCTGTGTTGACAATTTCTAAGAACCATTTTAATATATCTCAGGTCACCTTCAATTGGAAGTTGGACACTTGCACAGGTGCGCCCCTACTGGGCAGCTGGGCTAATGTTCGATACGTTCGGAAATCGGTTGGCGTGCGGCCAATCACCGCACGTGCCGGCCTGCGTGCAGTGACCATGATTCTTCGTTTTTAAAAATCCTGCATAGATTGCATTGATAGTGCATTAATTTTCCAGCTAGTTTTTTTGAAGAATGTCATGTCAGTGAAATTCTAGCGTTAATGTCTAAACCTACAATGCAATGCAATATGGGATTGTTTTTTTCTGTCAATATTTTTGAGATTTTTAGAGCATTTTTGTAAGGGATACCTTGACATAGTTTAAGGAGTGGAAGTAAAAGAGACATTATAAGGGCGTCTACTCGTTGGTCTACAAAATAAATAAAGAATGGCAGTTCACATCGCTTAGTTTGATAACTGCTTTAAAAAAAGTGGGTATTTCTTCTTCACTGCCTTTCATTCGAGTCTATACAGTCAAGCGTTCAATAGTCAAAGCAAATAGAGTACGCTTCAACAGCTTCCAGTTACATACCTATTTCCGTCCTTTTTCAATAAATCATTTTTACATATGGTAGAAAAGCGAGAGGAAGTATGTTTCAAAATTAAATTCCTGTGCTGTTCGAACTGGTGGTATCATTATGATCGTCTTACACAGATTATATATCACGAAGATTCATTGCACCATTGTGCCCACTCCACGCATTCTAATTATAAACGCATTATGCAATGTAATAGATTTAGTGCGTGGTTATTTCTGTCACATAAACTGACATGAAAAATGGCGGTTCATTTTTATCTGACAACACTGACAACATTAAGAATTAAATAGTTCTTTTTTAATTTCATTTCTTACTGATCGGTTGGGTTAATGTTTCAAAATTAACCGCAAGCTTTTAATTACGAGTTATGTTTAGTTATTGCAACACGAGAAAGAAAAAAATATGAAGCACGGGTAGAGAGAAAGAGAGACGTATGTTTACTTTTTTTGTATCTGTTCAATATTATTCTTATGTTGTTCAGTCTGACAACATTTGGGTTGGTTTTAAGAGGAGTCTTTCTGTTTATAAGTATTAAAGATCGCAGCGCTCAGGCGGAGAAAATCCAGAATGTGTTTGGCACACAAAATAAGAAAAAAAAATGTTTTCTCGGTCTGACATAAAAAGACACCTCAAGTGTCTTGTAACGTTGTCTTATTGTAATGTGTTTCTCAGATTAGGTGCTTCACAAAAATGTGTTAAACATGTTCTAACTTTCGCCATAAACGTTGGTCACACTTATGGCTGACACAAATTACTGGTCACACACATCTTAATAGCTGACCGTTATAAAAAGGTTTATCTTCTATTTTCGAAGTACACATAAGTACTCATAATTTATGTAAAATGGCTTTGTTGAAAATAAAAATAGTGTGTTGCTGTGTGTGTGTTTTAATTACTTTACTTTTTAAACGAATTCGAAAAAGGACTTCGATTTTTAAACGGATATAGAATAAGCGGGTGATCATGTCATAATGATTTCAAGATAATATCGAACTGGAGTAAGTCGTGAATTTTGAGAATTCAAATGCTTGAGTAAATACTCGCCTTAACTCAGAGCCTGGCATGAGACTGCCACGCCTTTGTACAATGAAGCTCGACCGGATTGATACGGCTTCACCCGGGTTTAGTTATTCTTTATTTGCTTTCCACAGAGTTTGTGCTTGGGTAACCTAATTCCTCAAGCTCACTCCCATTTCTTCGAAGCCCAAAATCGCCAGGTCAATGAGTTTTATGGGTATGAGGGGCAATCGTCACTTACCACCGAGCAAGTAGATAAGCTTACTAATTGTCCCCATGCCAAGAACAACTCTCAATGTGCCCCTCTGTTGCGCAGAAAGTATTAGCAGAAGTATTTGGATGTACCTTATGTCACTCTCACGACTGAGACCAATTTATTGACACCACTTATATAAAAATACGACATACCGTTTAGGCTCTAGGGCGTGCCAAAGACATATACACACATTTAACCTCTGGGGTTATTTAAAAATTCCGAAATACTACGAAAAACTAAATATCGATCGCTTTATCGCTCGATAGTACAGTGGATATTATGTATAATATTATTACATACTCCTAAATGATTGTTGATAAAAATATCGTGTATCATAACAATGTACACGTTGAGTGCATTATGCAATAATGATATGTTATACTCGACATTTTTCATTTGTATACCGTGGATTTAATATTTATATAAACATTTTAAACTGTTTAAAGTTAAAGAGCCCAGTTTTATTTGATTATTTTTAACTTTATGCAAATTTTGTAACCCTCTCCTGAGAGGAGACCCGAGCCCAGTAGTGGGACATTATGGGTTGTTGATTGATTGATTGGAAATTTTGTACATCAGCGAACTTAATGTCAGGGGCAATTCTTCTAGTTAATCTTTAGGTGCTGTAGAAATCTCGTGAGGTACACAGAGGAATTATATGATCACTGAACATATACACGGCTTATCACGTACGTACTGTTGACAAACTTGAATCATAGCCCACTTAGCTTATGATGTTTGACGATAGTTCATACACATACAATACACACATCATAAATACAAAATATTGTCATGTTTCCTTTGAAAATAAATAGAGAAAAATATATAACAATTGAATCAAATTGTAGAAAAAGGTTTCATTGATTTTATTAAGAATTATTTTGTCTGCCTCGTTGGCACATGGTAGCGTATGCGACTGCTGTGCTTGAGGGTTCGATTCCCGGGACGGACCAAATCTTTGTATGACCTAAAAATATTTCGGAGTATGGGTGTTTTCTATGTATCATATTTATGTATATACAAAAAGAAAGTATATATGTATTTCTATCAATTGTCTAGTACCCATAACACAAGCTCTGCTTAGCTTAACACACAACGCCATCTATTCCGATGGCGTTGTGTGTTATTGTCCGAAAAAATTATTATTTTTATATTATTTCTTAACTGATATTCTAATGAGATTTAATGAGAAGTTTAGCGTTGCAAACTTACAAATGGAGGTAAAAAAGTTTTGAATAGGTTATTACGTATTAAAAAAATATATTATATTTTGGTATAATTGTATTGCTTATATGTTAATCTATATATAATATAGAGAAAGGTGACTGACTAAGATACCCAGAGATCAACGCTCAGCGCAAACAGCTGAACCTAGAATACTGAAATTTTGCATTTATATAACGTAAGTGAGCACTAAGAAAGGAATTTTGGAAATGCCTCCTAAGGGGGTAAAATAGGGGATGAAAATATCTACTTCCGCGCGAGCGAAGATCCGGACAAAAGCTAGTTGCTAATACCTAAATTAAATATATTGGCCTGCGTGATAAGTGACCTATAGGTTAAAATTCGGTTGTATTTTGACATATCGTTAGTGAGACCACAACAGGTATTAAATAAATAATTTTATTCTTCAAACAGGAAAGAGGATATTTTTATTTACCTTGCCTTTTATAATATATTAGCTTTCGCTCGCAACTTCGATCGCATTTAATAAAAGGATCCTATGTTACTTCTAATACCTCCAAGAATATGTGTACAAAGTTTCATGATGATCGGTTTCGGCTTTCGCGTGAAAGCGTGACAAACAAACCTACTTGCCCCTTTATAATAATACTAGTTAATGCCCGTAGCTCCGCCCGCCTATATGTTGGTTATCGCGGCAAATAGTAACCTATGTGTTATTCTGATGTATCAGCTATATTACTGTAAAGTTTCATCCAAATCCCTACAGCAGTTTTTGCATGAAAGAGGAATAAATATCCTCACAAACTTTCACAGTTATAATATTAGTATAGATAGTGTGATAAGTAGATAGATATGTCTATACTATTCATAATTCTATATCCACTCTTATATTAAAAATTCGAAGGTGACTCCGTCTGTCTGTCTATTACGCTTTTACAGCTAAAACGCTGCATCAATTTCAATGAAGTACATTACCCTTTACCGCGAAAACCTAGTAGCTAGTTAAAGATTAAACTGCAATTCAGCCATTATATGTTTCCTATCGAACATAATTTGCCTCCACCATTTCATCTCTAATACGAGAAAATAAGGCGTAGAATGTGCTGTTTCTACGAGTTGAATACCAACAAATATTTTATTAAAAGCACCTGTATTAGGAATGTATGTCCTGTGTCACGGGGGAATTCATAAATTTTCATGAAACGAACACAAATTACCCCAGACCACAGACGAAATATTCTAATTAATTAGTATTGTGTCAGTGACCCAGACTAAAGATCAACAATTTATGGATCACACAAAGTGTTATTCCATGTGGGAATTGAACGCACAAAACGGTAACGTACTTTCCACTAAGCCACCCGTACAGTCAAAAATGTATATATAATTCTAAGTTAAATCTATCTAAATATTTAAAAAAGTAAGCCTTTTTGACCAATACAGGCCAGACAACAAGCAGACTACAGAGGCACAGGCAACAAGTCTGTATTAATTCTTTTATTACAAAATTGAATGTAATATCTGTTACGTATTGAATTACAACAAACGAAATTATACAAACGTTGTGTTGTTTGCGTGATCTAATAACCTGAATACATTATATAAACCCCTCAAAATATTCTCCCCTTCTCGGTGTTATAATTTCCCCTTCTGATGATGTATTGGTCAGCTGCAAACGTTAATGAAAGAATTTAGAACAGTAAGTTGTAAACGGCAATCGATAAACACAAACGATACTAAGCCCGAATTATCAAAACCGTTAATAGTGTTGTTATCTACAAGTTAAAAGAAGATTTACGTAAAATTACAGAAGCTGTTGAAAGGATGCGTGAAGAAAATTGCTTTCAAACATCGATATTTATATATAAATACCCTTTTTTATATAAAGCCTAAATACATAATCATAATTTAGTATTTAGTAAACCTATACCAGGTTTAAGTAATTGTTTGGAGCAATATACGCAATACAAAATGGTAAGGGCCAAAAAAATTGGCTAGGGTTGCCATTTTTCCGGATTTTTGCCATTCGCCTGGTCGAATATGAGGCATACCTGCACGGGTTGGGGTACTGCATCCGCAGCTACGCTTCTCGTTCGGTATTCGTCCTGGGGGACTTTAACACCCACTTAAGGGAGCGGGGAAGCTATCCTGGAGTGGGCGGCTGGCCTGGATCTCCGACTTCTAAATCGGGGTTCAGTCAGTACCTGTGGCAGGGGAAGGCGGTCGTCAACCTGCCGTGGGATTTTCCTGGATTTGTTCTAGTTTAGAGAGCATCTGGTTAGGATTTTGGATGACAACAATAGTTGTTCTATAGCGCGTTAACTATCTACCGCGGGACGACACGCTAATGACACGGATGCTCGTTAAGATAAAATCTCATGTTTTTTTTTAAATGAAGCCGATAACATTCGAAGCCAGGCCGATAGTAATGTATATACAGCTCTTATCAGCTGTCTTTGTAATTCTTACATCAAAACTTGTACACGAGTGCGTCTAATACCCAGGTTATTAAAGTTATTTAGATTAAAGATACTGTAATTAACTAGTTGCAAACCGTGTTTTTTTTCTGTACAAAAACTACTAGTTAGTTTAAAATAAAAGCAGCATAAGTTACTCTTTATAAAACCAGCTAACTGCCTGTGAGAGTCCCGTCAAAATCGGTGAAGCCGTTCTAGAGATCAATTGAAACAAACAGACTGACACAAAAAAAAATCAAAAATGGACTCTTGATGTATGTGCCGTAAATACTTTCATATACATTGAGTAAAATGCTGTTAATTTGAAATTACAAACAGACACTACATTCTATTTATTTGTTTTATATATATATTTAATTACAACCTCCTAATACAAGTAAGAGTAAAAACTGCCACAGATTACTCAATGTGTAATTAAGTCGTCACAGCTCGAGACCAAAGTAGCAAAGCGTAGGGCCAATTACTTGCTTTGTATGGGATTGGCACGCGAGCCGCTCGACGCATTTGTGTCGCGCGCATATTTTCTTCATATTGTTCTTTGTTTACGACGAGACGATCCCACTTTCCATAAAAAAGTGACTTGTGGCGTAATGCTACTTCCCTGCATTGTAAATTACTAAGTACGATAAAGAATATACTGATTGATATTAAACATAAAATATTTAGCAAAAATAATCTTCAGATAACTCTTTAGATAACCATAATAAATAACACTATCATTTTGGAGTTCGAATGTAATGATAATGACACTTTATTTTATGAACTGGCTTTAACATTTTGATAAACTGAGCACAACGAACCTTTAAGTATTTAAAATAATATCTGTGGGAGGTTTGCAAAGTGTTGTAATTATGGAAAATGATATACAGATTGAATTTTAAGTCATTGGTCTTTCAAAGGAGCGGAAAATATAAGACCTTTATTCTAAAAATCACAAGAAAACATAAAGCAAACGATGAAATGAGATAGTGTTCATGGTACAAAGGAATTAAATCTCAAATAAAGTTTAAATTCGTCTTTCACACTACTCGTTACATGTTTTTTTACTCTTTAAGTATAAGTCGTAACTTGCAACAATCCTGATAACATATTATAAAATCAAGGGCTATGGAGCCATACTGTACTTTCTCCATAAAGTACTAAATTTATACGCTTACAGTGCTGGAGAAATCCTTATTTCTTAAGTGGTATTTAGCGAGTAGGCTAAAACCACTTGGAATAAGAATAGTTACCCGTTATAGTCTTGCCTGTAGCAACACTGTTTTACTTGTATTTACTGTTATAAGCTGTTCCCACGCTTGCATTATTGTTTTCTTGTAAACTCTGTTAAACACCATTGTTTAAAGATTATTCTGTCATTTAAGTATTTACTTGGAACTTTGGAACTCTGGAAATTTAAAAGAGCGAAGAATATGTATTTTAGAGTATGATACAAAATACGTGATTGATAATAAATAGACTCTACCTATTCATTATCAATCACATATTTTTTAAACTGTGTAAAACTCCTTGGGCTCTCACCACACCGGGGGCTTACGGCGGGGGATGCTGTGTCAGAATCGGACAGACTAAAACCATATTGGTGAGCCACTTTGCACCCAAGATAGGAGGAACCAGATTATTACGGGGATCTTGTGTCAACTGCGGTGCATTTCCGAGCGTTAGGCAATTCTGCCATACATACTATAGAAATCAAGCTTACTTAGGACCCATAATATTTTATTCGTGGTGCTTCCCAATTTGAAAAAGGTGTTTGCCTATTTTGACTTCATTTTGTCTCCCGCTTTGCTAAGGAGGGAAGTGGACTTATTATATTTCCAACTCCTCCAGTTTTCTTCTGTTTAATCTCGTTGCTGGTTTTCAAACTTTTTTTTCAAATTCAAAATTGTTTGTCAAATTAAGTTACTGAGTGACATTTATGAACGTTAAATTGAAGCTACAGATAAAAATAATAGATCGACACAAACAGATACCCGCTTGTGTCGATCTATATGTTAAAGTTTTCAAAGTGCGAGCCTTGTGAGAAGAATACTGGCAAAGAAACTCATGGCCACTCTTTTTAGGAGTGATCGAGTTTATCGGCTGGATAGCATTGAATATTTTGACTGAAAAGAATCATTTGGCTACTCAGATGTTTGGACCATCCACAAAGGAAAATAACTTTAATACCGTGAGAACGAACATACTAACTATACTATACATAATACTAACCATGTATGTAACATACGGTATTACGCTGCTGATTATCCCGATTAATTAAGTTAATGTTGGTGTTAATTCTGTAAAATAAGCTAAAAATCACTGAAAAATAATTTTTTCCTGTCAAACTATTATATATTCTAAACGCCGAAGATTAACTAAGATGTCTAACTTAAAATAAACGTCATCTAAATAGATGCATAAATAAATATTTCCGATAAATATAAATAAATAAATATTTCCGACATCTAACACACAACGCCATCTAGTCCCAAACTAAGCAGAGATACATACATATCATACACAGAAACACCCAAACTTCGAAACAAATACTTGCAGATCGTACAAACACTTGATCCGACCCGGGAATCGAACCCGAGACCTCAGGAACAGCAGTCACATATGCTACTGCTTGGCCACCGAGGCAGTCAATAAGCAGGCAGCAGTCAGAGGCAGACAAAAAAATACAAGAATAACCTTTTGGAAATAGTAAACTAAAACAGTTAAAGTTACTTAAAATAAATCTGACTGCGTCAATATTTGCTATCTTTATTAAATTTATTGAAGAACTGAAAAGACATAGGACTGAAGAGAAAAGTTTCATTGTTTTTTTTTAATGTACCCAATGTCACTCTCACGACTAAGAATCTATTGACACCACTCACATAAAAATACGACAAGCCGTTTTGGCTCTATGGCGTACCAAAAAGTATACATACATAGATAGAGATACATTTCAAAAAGATAACCGTCCTGCTTTCGCAGTCGGGTAATAAGATAAAATTTAGTATAATTTAGTGACACAACAACGGAATTATCACCATTATAATTTATTAGTAAGATATGCTGTCTATGCAACACAAAAAAGGAAAAAATAATTATTATTACAGAATTTCCTTTGCAGGTGTTCACAGCTATGAGTGGTTCTACGGATATCTACTACCTACCTACCTATAAGGGAATTACTGCTGGAAATACCGATTCAACATTTACACAATCTTAACAAACATATTGAAATGCGTTTTTATTATGGAATAGGCAGCAAACGAGTATACGTATCGTTTGATGGTATACGATTACCGCCCACCAGAGGCGTCACAAGTGTGTTGCCGGGTTTTGTGTGATGAAGTGGGAGGAGGGGTTGGGTTATGGTCCTCCGGTATCCCCATTCACTCGGTGGACAAAGCCAGGCGCTGTTTCTCACTGGTTTTCTGTGAGGTCGTGGTGTCACTCCGTTGCGTGTGTCACGTCCGAAGCGTGGCTCTCCCACGGATTTGCAGTTAGTTTATTATAGTTTCGCTTCTAATTAACTGTAAAGTTTACATAAATGTTATTATTGAATCAATTATAGTCTTTAAAATTCCACGGCTAGACATAGGCCTCTCGTCAGAAAGGCCATTTTTAGCCCCCGACGAAAAAAGATGGGTGTTACAAGCTTGATGTTGATATCTCTATGTGTATGTCTGTCTGTGGCATCGTAGCTTTCAAATGTATTCTTATTTCGCCTATATTCGAACGCCACGGAAAAATACTAGCAAGTAAGTAGGTATATAGATTTAAATACGTTCATTCATTATTTGCACACTGCGGTTTATGCATGTTTTGTAGGAAAAGTTAGCATTCGTAATGGGTAGGGTATTACCACGTACACATATAAAACTATGGAAGTACCTTTTCCCTGAAACATTGTTAACTGAAACTACCACAAAAGTACTAATATTCTGAGAGTACTTACACATTTATTTGTTATGTAATCGAGTTAAGTAAGACCGGAGGCCCAGTGATGCAGAACCATTTCAATAGGCCGCCATAGTGAGGCTCACCATGCTGCATCGTTGCATTGTCTACATTCGCAACGAGTATAGTGACCACTGTGGATTTTGCACATGCTTTCCATCAGGCAGAGTTGAGTCTCTTCCATACATACAACAACCCATAATGTCCCACTGCTGGGTTTCGGGTCTCTCCTCAGGCTCTCCTGACCCGCACTTGGCCAGCGTGGGGATGTATGGCCTTAACCAGAGGGTTAAGGCCATACATCCCCACGCTGGCCAAGTGCGGGTTGGGGAATGGCAAGATAACGTTGTGGCTACTGAATGTTACTGTTGCATGTTTTTTAGGCCGCCCAAAGCCTCCAGCTAAGCTTCACGACTGTTATCCTATGATAACAACCGGGACCGACTGCTTAACGTGACCTCTGAATCACGGTGACGCTCATGGTAACATGCCACCAGTGGTTACCCATCCAGATACTGACCGCGCCATGTTTGCTTACCTTGCTTGCCTGGTCTATAAGTCTCTTTAGTTGACTCATATCATGCATAAAAAAAATCTTTGTTCTAAAAAAGGTATGTCTCTACCGTATTAATATCTCTTATACACACTAATATTATAAACTCGAATGTAACTCTGTCGGTTAAGCTTTCACGGCTAACAGGCTGCATCAATTTTATTGAAATTTAGCATAGCGACACTATGATTTTTGAGGGAGGACCACAGTCTACTCCTTGCCACGATAACCAACATACGCGCAGGCGTAACTGCAGGCAGGTTTTACCGTGGGAGAGCCACGCTTCAGCACGAATGGGCCGGCTCGACTGGATTGATACCACCGCCTCACAGAAAACCGATGTGAACAGCGTTTGCGATATGTTTCACCAAGGGAGTTAGGATACCGGAGGCCTACATCCCAACCTCTCAGCTTTTATATATAATAATTGCTTGTTAAAGGTATTATTAGATTAACCACCTTCAAGACTACATTGTTTTTTTAAGTACCAGAGGGAATAAACGGAAAATATACTTCACGCAAATATAGAAAAAAATGACGTTCAAAAATGAAGGAGTTCGAAAGTAAGACAGTTGCATTCAACATCTTCATTCATATAAGAAAATAAAACATGGCCCTGTTTTGTTAGCTCAAACAAGCAAACATATTATCCAAAGTGGACGGAAAACATTCCCACATTCGCCTGCGGGGGAGGCAATTTCACTTGCGATCATCGAGATTGTGCATTTCGTATATATGTTCGTGTTGGATATTTGTGTTTGATGTTCGTGTTTTAAAGTTGCAGGTTTTGCTAACATGTTTTGTTAGTGTGTTTTGTTATTTTCAGGAGTAGGAGACACGCCTTTAGACGACTTTAATGTCTTGTAATTCTCACAATGCATTAAGGTGTTTACAGCACTTAAACAATTCTAACAAAGAGTTACAAACTAGTGCGCTTTGTTAAAGTAATACAACTATGATTCGAAGTGCAAAATCATTATTTATAATAATATCCTATTGTTCAAATGTCACTCACAATGAAATGAACAATTATGTTCGTTGGGTTTCAACTAGTTGAAAACTGTTGTCGAGATGAAAAAGTATAATGAAAATAGTAGAAATGGATATATTTATAGACGTATTACAAATTATGTTGTTATAGATGTGTACTTCTCAAATCTCATGATCAAAGTGTATTGCATTTCTTCCTTTATTTTCACACTACCCTACCCTTCTACAACAATCCATTTATACATTTTTGTCTGTTTATCTTTTTGTTTCTTTCCGTTAATCACGTCTAGACAGATTTTGAAAGGACTTTCACTGGTAGATAGCTAATGATATAAGGCGTAATTTATTCTTGTAAAAGTACAACAACAACTGATAGCAACACCGCGGGTCTCAACTAGTTTTAAATATAATGTTTCTATTGTTAATAGAGAATTTAAATGAATTGTAACAGTAAATCAGTATTAGTTCTGGAGCTAAGCGCAATCGCAAGCCTTTGTTCTATCGGACAAAGAGTTTGATAAACTTGCGTTTGCGCACGTGTCGCGACAAACGTGCATGCACACATATACACACACGCATACACTAGCAATGTCACAGTATATGTAATCTATACTAATACATATTATAAACTGGATGGTTGTTTGTTTGTTTCATTGAACGAGCTACCTGTTGGTACGAAAAAAATTTTAGTATTGGATAGCCCATTTTTAGAGGAATTGTATCCATTCTAATTTTACAAATTCGAAAGTAACACTGTCAATCTGTCTATTCTATTTTCACGGCTAAGCCGCTGCACCGATTCGAATAAAATTTGGCATTGAGAGCACCGACATACATGCGGGCGGAGCCGCGGACTAAAGCTAGTAAGGTATATAACATCACACCACGACCAAAAGTAGACGAGTATTAATTAAAAATGTTACAAAAGTTTTCAAGGTAGTTTTTTATGGTAAGCGATTACCGCCGCCCATGGACACCCGCAACACCAGAGGCGTCACAAGTGCGTTGCCGGACTTTGGGGGATGGGGAGGAGGATGGGGGAGGGGTTGTGGTATGGGCCTCCGGTATCCTTCCGGATGGCGTAAGAAAGCGGTTCCCTGATCTCTCCCGTCTCAGGCGCAGAGTGGCACACTGTGGTGGTTTAGTGGGTAGTCTGGCTGGTGTCAGTCAGGAGTTCCACACAAAGTGAACCCCCTGTCCCCGCGGGGGGGGGGGAACGAAGTGCGTAAAGGCATTCCGACACGTAAAAAAAAAAATGGGCCTCCGGTATCCTCACTCACTCCGTGAAACAGCGCAGGCGCTGCGTGCTACCCTGGGAGAGCCCCAGGGTAAGAAATAAAAAAACAAAAACGGGGAAATTTATTCCTTTTGAGGGACACAGGCGAAGTAGCGCTGGGTAGCTAGTATATGATATTAATTATTGTTTTTGTGTTCATATCTCTAACAGTTTAATAGGCCAGCTTTATGAGTATCCTTGCCTTGTAATATAAAGTTGTTTGTATTCGAATTAACGTAACAAACAACTTTAATTGAAGATTAAACTGTTTTGTACCCGATTACGGCGGAACTGAGCTTCGGCATGCATGGTATATAAATTATAGAATCTATAATGAAACATTATGATAAAAACGGTTAAAATATTTTTGTATTTTGAGCTGGTAATTATTGACTCGTTTTATTTGCCCGGAATATTTCCGCACCTAGCCTCTTGATTGGGATCTTGGACGTAGAATTTGTCAACTTCTTACACCCTAGATCATCCCAGAAGCTCAGCAGCCTTTTCAGGTCACTACGTGTTTCCGGGAGTGATGATGATGAGAGGGTGTCAGCCCGTTGATCTGCCACGCCTTTACTCCACTCTACTTCCACTCTTCTGTTAGATCGTGTTGCGGTGTTTCTTCTGCCTCTATGCATCTAATGCACAGATGGCGGTTGCGCCTATAGTGAATAGGTGCTTGTTTAGGGAACAATGCGCACTCAGGATACCTATAGCCTTCCTAAGATCGTCCCTAATAAGTACTAATAATTATTGACTTAGTTATCTGTCTATCTATTAAATACATATAACGACGCACAAAAGTGCATAAAGTTAAAATAAATAAATCAACTAAAACCAGGTTTCTTAGTTTTAAACAATTCTTGTATATATATAAGATATATTATTAAGGATTTTCTAAAATAAACCACCAATTGTGTCTCTGAAAAATACAAGGCAACGACATTTAAATTTCATTAATATCGATTCCTCAATTATATACCTTCGTTTATCTTTCTACCAGTTTTTATAACAGAAATTACAGAAATAAATGTCAACATCATCCGCCAATCAATCACGCGTCATTCCGCTCTAAGGGCCACAACAACTAATAAACTCGCAAAGCGCGGCAAATTTGAATTAATGAAATATAGTTTCATTACATATATGTATAATCAAAATCTCGGAAAAGGCTCCAACAATTTTCATGAAATTTAGTATACATGGGGTTCAAATCAATTTAGCTAGGATTCATTATAAAAAAAAAATATTTAAAAAAAACCGAGCGAAATTGAAGAATGTTTTTAAAGTTCTGGAATTTTCTTTATTTACGTAAACGCAATTAACAATTGTTATGGCTACAAAAGAAAGGCATTTAACTGTTATGTAGTGTATTGGGTTTGAATGTAAATAACATTTTATGTAATAGGCTTAATTAGGCTTAATGCAATTTACTTTACCTATTGAAAACATTTACACATTGTGTTTTCGTGTATAAAGCTAGCTAAGCCCCCAGTGTTACCCACGATTGTTGTTGTTACCCAACCGCGGATTACGCCGGGGGCTAAAGGTAGTCTAAAAAGGTAGCCTTAGTTATTCGTTATCTTCCAGTGAAAGTCTCGTCAAAATCGGTTCTGCAGGTTTAGAAATTAGCCGGCGCACACAGTCAAACATTTTTTTTTCAAATTGGTTTTTGATGTAAGTATCGTTTATACTTTAATTTGCATTTAGTGAAAAAAATTTAATTTCAAAATACAAACAGACACTATAATTTTAATAATTATAATTAATGTAATTTTATGTATACATGAGGTTTGGTAATGTGTGGTGGTATTTAAATCAACACATTGTTACAAACTTGTTATACTTTCGTGTATATATACTTTCACATTCACATTCTACTTATACTTACACTCGTACACACATACATACGCCCGCACGTGGTTTTGTAATTAAACATTTATTGTGAGCGATAAAATATGATGTAATAAACAACTAGCTGCTTTAAGTTTAAGTTTAAAAACTTAAGTTATTGCCTGTTTTTGTTTATGGTATTGGGGGCAAACAAGCAGACGTATCGCCCGATGGTAAGCGATTACCACCGCCCAAGGACACCCGCAACATCAGAGTTAATTTTCATCAACAGTTTTATAAGACCACTGGTTAGACTTATCTTTAGTCTGCTCGTCTTTAGTCTACACCGGTTATTAGAAAAGTTCACCTAATTTATCTTGACAACCCAGTACATGCCATGGCGTCTGTATGTGTCGATCTATGATTTCTAACTGTAGCTTCAATTAAACGTTCGTAAATGTCACTTATTTTCTTAATTGAATAAATGATTTTGAATTGAATATGAAGATGTGGTCACAGATACAGATTTGTAGGATATAAGACATTCAAATCTTGAATATTCGGTTAAGTAGCTGTCAAATACCTGTCAAAACATTACATCCTTTGTATTTCTAGAATATTTTCTTTCGAGCATGACTTTAGATATTTGGGATAGCTCGTGATTTACGAATTCCCGTTTCTAACTCATTGATAAACAAAATGGAATTTAAGGACCAAAATTGTCTTCACCTTTGAAAATGAATGATCTAGAAAATTCTGTATAGAATGGTTTACAGAGAACAAACAATAATATTTTTTTTAAACACGAATTATTTACCACCCATAATAAAATAGCCCGTCACTGGATATTGCGTATCAAATATTTATAACCTTAATTCCAGTTATTCCCAATGTTGGCAGCATTCATCATAATAAATACATTAAAATGCTAATTAAATCATTGGCTACTGTTCAATTCGACTTCATACATGTTTTGTAAAATTCCTTTTGATGTCACTAACTACCGTTCGCATAGACTGGTGATCTGGTAGTGTTTTTGAAGGGATGTTCTTAAGCCTCTTGCCGTCTGTAGAACGAAGGTCTATCTAAAATAGAGCCAACCATCATGGATTTGGGCAGTCTGCTACGAGCAACCTAACCCTTTTTTCCCATTTAACTATTGGACTCATTATTTAATAAGTGGAATAGTGTCAAGCTTAGTAGACGAACTGTCAAAAGGCTTTTTTTCATTTATGAGCCTACCTAATTGACAGCACTAGCCTGAAAAAAATCACGAGCAGAATCCAAGGGAAATGGGGATCATACTTATTGCGAATGCAGACAAGTTTGCGCGTTCACCGCTATAAAACTGCCGTGGGTCGTATTGTCCTTGTTTTGAAGAAACTCCCCTATCTGCCTCAACCAATATTGGAACACTTGGTGTCGGCATATCGAGCGAAGTCCAGTTTAGTGTCCATTTTTAGGTTAAGGCTAATTTGGCCTCGAATACGCTCGGTGAGCTCAACAGATCGAGACAGTATTTCACTTCAGCTTACCGCCTTTTGTTTTATAAGGCGCAGGTCCGGCCTCACATACAATACTGTCACCATCTTTGGGCGGAGGCACCTCAATACCACCTCCCCCCGTTGGATCGCATTCAACGGAGAGCGAATCGAATCGTCGATTCCCACGAACTTTCAACTCGGCTAGATTCTTTGGCGCTGCGTAGAGATATGGCTTCACTGTGCATCTTCTACCGCATTTACCATGGGGGGTGCTCCGAGGAATTGTTCGAATTGATCCCTGCCTTCTCTTTCCGCCATCGTCCTTCGCGATAGAAATTTTATTCCCATCATCTAGATGGTTGGCAGTCCACAACAGTGCGCTTTCCAAAGAACTTTCTGCCTCGCACAGCAAAACTGGAATGAACTGTCGCCTGCGGTATTCCCGGACCAATACGACCTTCAAACCTTCAAGAAAAGAGGGTTCTCCTTCCTAAAAGGCCGGCAACGCACTTGTGACACCTCTGTTGTTATGGGTGTCTATGGGCGGCGGTAGCAGCTTACCACCAGGCGATACGTCTGCTCGTTTGCCATCTATATCATGAAAAAAAAATACTACATTGTAGCATGGTGACCCACACTGGTCTCATTTCGAGATGCTCCTGCATCATTGGGCCTCCGGTCTTGCACTCACCATCGAAACACGTCAGCACCAATTTTGTCCGTTTAGGTTGGTATTCTGTGCCGCCCCAATTGAGACGGCACGTTTATACCGAAATCAGCGTCGCTCTACCTAGAAACTGAGTCTAAATTCTGAATTCGAAGTACCAAAGACACGATTACGTACTTATGATACAAGTCTTTATCGTAATTACGCAATCAATATAAAATGGCGTGTTTACAATAAACGTAGATAATTAATAGGATTTCTTTATACAAATTTAGAAAATGAAATATAACGATTTGTGTATACTTCAAAAACTCAAAAGTTCTGGACCGACTAAGCTGAAATTTAAGTACGATATGCAATTCCTTTCAAGTACCGTTTTTCTTTATATTTCTCCGACTCGAAATTGATCTGTAAAGAGATGGAAATGACCTATAAGTCTACTTAATTGCCTCGGTGGCGCAGTGGTAGCTCATACGACTGCTGTGCTTGAGGACTCGGATTAAATGTTTGTGTGATATTTGTGTGAAATATTTGTTTCAGAGTTTGGGTGTTTTCTATGTATAAAATGTAAACAAAAAGTTTACAATATAAGTGTTTTATCAGTCAATGTAACTGTCACAGTACAAGCTTTGCTTAGTTTTAAAGCTAAATGGCGTTGCATGTTATTCATTAATTAATTTATCTATTACTTTAATAAAAAAACAACTTATTACTCGACAACCCATAACTGCATCATTACTGTACTACAGCTAAGATTGTTTACAATTACAAAATGGCCTTCGCAGATATCTTCCTGCTGTTTAAACACTCAATAATGTGTATGCTAATTATTCTATTTGAAAATGTAAACATTAAACTGCTTGATTCGACGATTGGATAATAATAACAATACTCTGTAAATAGGTGAAACTGTTATTTGTGAACGCAGTTTCAAAATTTAATGGAATATGGACATTTTGATGACGAGATAAAAGAAACAAATAAATTTACAAGAAAGGTGGGTATGGGATATGATATAACACCTATTTAACTATTTACGGAATATATATATATATATATATATATATATATATATATATATATATATATATATATAATATATCATATCGTACCCACCTTTCTTGTAAATTAATTATGATGATGATGAAGACAGTTGCCATAATGTATGATAAGAATTAATTGTAATTAATGAAATATCTTATCCATAGATAATATTTGCATGAAAAACAAAGATATTTAGATTGTTTTTTCTGAAGACACCGTCGCTTGTGTTGAAACCTTAGCTGAGCCCCGCGGTGTTACCCGCGGTTCAAAGATATTGTCTGAATTGTATCTTTATAAATTATAGCCTGTGTTATTCTGATGTATAAGCTATATTAGTATTATTAGTAAAGTTTCATTAAAATCCGTTCAGTAGTTTTTACATGAAAGAATAGCAAACATCCATCCATACTTACAAACTTTCGCGTCTATAATATTAGTATGAATTCGTGGAATAGATACCGTAACGGGTTTATTAAGTCTTAATATTTAACAGTGGTATATTAAAAATAATAGCGTCGCGGTCCGGGTTCAAAAATCAAATCTTGGAACCAATATATTAAGAAAAAAAAACACCATGCTTAAATGTTAGAAATCGTACCCATACTACGTGGACTGTTCCTATTTCGCACAATATTCACCTCTCTTTTACCTCTCAGATATAATAGAAATGAACAAAGACCATGTAAAAATATGAAATATAAAAAAAATAATTAAATGTGAAATTCCCCACGCCTCAAAAACCGATCGCCAGGCTGGGGTCAATTATAATTATCAATTCCGAAGAAATGTTGTTGGGTTTTCCAGTTCGGCAATTCTCGGTAGAAACATGACCCTGAGTTCGTAACTCGTTGGCGAATGGGCTTCTAACCAATACCTATGTACCTAATATATTGGTATTTTTGTGGATTTTTGATTATTATTTACTATTGATGCAGTAATTCCTGTACATTAGCCCCTTATTAAAGCTAATTTTCATTATATTGTCTCATCTAATAGTTTTTGAAAAAAAATGGATGGTGGATGATTAGGAAAAGCAACTTTTCCGGTAGTAATGATTTCGGAAGTGTAAGTCAGTACTCCTGTAATCCGAATTAGGTATTACCGTTGGGTCGTAATTTCTTTTTGCCTTAATTATGGTAGTTGCGTATGTCAATCTACCAATGCAAATGACTGCACCAATGGCGTCGTGGTTTCAGCAGCAGTAATCGTTTCCTGCTGCGTCGAGTATTGTAGGTTCGTTCCCTTTGGGACGGCAATTTATGCAACCCAAAAGTGTTTTTTGTAGAAATAGATACTTCATGTATATTTAAAATCCCCCGGGAAAGCTGAAACATTCCGTGTGCAAGAGTCGTCTTTAAAACAAAAAGAAATACAAATAGTTACTATATCGGGCCAAAAGATTTACTGCGTCTTATAGTAGTTGACATGGGAAAGCAAAAAAGGAACAAACAAACAGATAACCGTTGGGGTAAATGGGTTCTTGAATGCAGACAGCGCTTTGGCATATGTAGGTAGGACGTCTACAGGCCAGGTGGAGTGATGATCTGCGCAAGCGCTGATGATGAAAGTAAGAGGAAAATACAAATCACAGTTAATACACACGAAATTATTTACTAAATATCTACCACCACCACTACCACCACTTAATTAATTATAGTGGTAGTGAAGTAATTTTTAAACTAATCTAGATAAGATCGAAATAATAGTCACTCACACTCTAATAATGTTTTTATTTTACTTTGTGTATCACCGCTTCACATTAATGCTGTCTTTTTATATATATCTAATATACCTCCTCTTAAGTAGTTATAGGTTATTAGCTTTTGCACGCTGCTTCGGTCGCGCGCAAGTAGATATTTTCATCCCCTATTTTACCTCCTTAGGGGTGGCATTTTCAAAATTCTTCTCTTAGTTCTCACTTACGTTATATTAAAAACCCTACATGCGAAATTTCAGGATTCTAGATTCAGCGGTTTGGGTTGTGCGTTGATTTCTGGGTATATTAGTCAGTCACCTCCCTCTTCTAAATATATAGATTTGAGTTTAAACTAAAATAAGCAAGTGGATACCTTATTTTTACTTAAATTGCAGCCAATAGTGCGCTCTTGTGCCTAAACTTATGAACTGATTTTAATGAATGGCGTGTCAATAACAACGGCCCAGGTGACATCGGTTATGTAAATTTATCAAAAGTTTTTAAGGCTGGTTATATTTTTTTATCTTTCAAGTGAAAACTTCTTCGGCCGCGATGAGCACTTCTTTCGTGAACAAAAGTCTTGGAACTCACGTCATTGTCGCGCTTTTAAAGAGCAAAGAGGTTCATTTGAGGTGAGATTAAACATATGTTTGTTTGTAGCTTTGAGTTTTCACTTCTGTCGGCAGTCCTCATTTTTGTCACTTATTTTTGTGGAAATACTTGTTAATGTTTCGTGTTTTAAAAATTGCGTTTGTCAGGGATTTACGTTATGCTTACGCAGGGTTTCATAACAATCACTAGTAGTCATATATGTCCCACTGCTGGACTCGGGTCTCTTCTCAGGAGAGGGTTAAGTCTATACGTCCCCACGCTAGACGAGCGCCGGTTGGGGACTCTAGCCGTTGGATGTTTTCAAGCCGCCCAAAGGCCTCCAACTAAGCTTCTTGACATTTATCCTGTGATAACAACCGGGACCGACTGGTTAACGTGAACTCCGAATCACGGAAAATTTCGTAGTAGTTGATTAATGTTATGTAATTAATTACTA
The DNA here is from genome assembly GCA_003709505.1 of Hyphantria cunea. NCBI lineage: Eukaryota > Metazoa > Arthropoda > Insecta > Lepidoptera > Erebidae > Hyphantria > Hyphantria cunea. The sequence continues at coordinate 1,493,038 of PKRV01000635.1, forward strand.
GTTAAACAACTGAACTGTGTTAAAAAGTACCGAGGATGTAAAATACGGGTGAGCTACGTGACTGCACCAACGTATTACGTGTTGTTTGTTTTCCCTATAGTAATGTAGGCAATGGATTATTTGAGTCACGTCACATAGTTTGCAAAGCATCTATCGACCAATCAGCTATTGATTACTGCTGCTTGACTTATAATGATATTCAGCCGCAAGAGAACTAAGTTTTACGAATGGCGTAGTGGTTTAGCGGTCACCACGCCGTTTTATACTGCACTGAGTGTTGTGGTTTCAAATCCTACATGGGACATCACTTTAATCCAAAAACTGTTGTACTCCGTTTGGGTGTTTTCTGTGCCCGTGTCATGTATGTTTGTCGGGATACAGGATTTATTCCTCACGTGGGAATTGTCTATAAAAAGAAGAAGCTTCGGAACAAATGGGCTGACTTGACTGGACTTACAGGAAACTTGTGTTGAGCAATTGTTAAGTAGGTTATCACTGGGTGAGACAACCGAATCTCCTCCCTCCCTACCCTCCTCTCACCCCTCGAGGAGTCAAGTTGCGGCAACGTATTTGTGACTGTGAATAAAGTAGTTCTCTTACAGGTGAAGCACGAAGAGAAACTTGACCTTGTCCCACAGTAAAAAAGGTGAGTAAATTCGAAGTTTTGCGCTTTTGTTACTCAGAAAGTCAGTACATCTAAACATGAACATTGTACACGTATAGTTACGTACGTATTCCAACTTCAAAAATATTCATCAAAAACGTTTGACAGGCGAAACAATATGGCGGGCAGGTCAACGACTTTAGCGCTAAAAATATTACCAAAAAGGATGGTTCACATCACTCTTTGTTGTCAGCGTGAGGGGAAAACGTTGGACGGACATATTACTAATTAATTCTGCCTACACTGACATATTTTATTTCATTTTTCACTCCCGCCCATCTAACACGCTACTACAGTTTTTGTTTGGGACGAAAATAAAAAATAATAATTAATTTCTGGGTCTGTTTAGTAAGTCAATTTTATATTTCACAGGCTAGTGCATAAGTTCAGTAATTTCTTCTTAATAAAAAGTTACTTCGTCTTCCCTCCGTTGTCTGGCATAAAACTGAAAATGTCATTTTCTTTGTCTTCTTTTTTGTTCAAAAGAAAATCTTCATCAAACACGTTTTCTTTTGATCATTGTTGATAAGTGATTAGTTGGAATGGATCCACCTAGATCTCCGACGAGTTTCATAACAATTTAATATTGGATATTAGGTAAGACAACGGTTTGGGTCGACATTACACTGAAATTAAGAGAGTAATTCGTCATTTATTTATAATTTTTACTGCTTCGTTCGCTCAGTGGTAGCGTATGCGACTGCTGTACTTGAGGATTCGGATTCGATTCCCGGGTCGGACCAAGTCTATGCTACCTACAAATATTTGTATCGGAGTTTGGGTGTTTTCTATATGTTATATGTATGTATTTACAATAAAAAGGTATATATGAAGTTATATCAGCTGTTCAGTATATATAACAGCTTGGGACTAGATGCCGTTATGTGTTAGATGTCCAAAATATTTATTTATTTTATTAATAATTCTCTCTGTCAACTGGCAGAAAATATCATAATATTAAGTACGCCTTTGCAACATCTGTACATAAAGTTAAAATAAATAAATACCCCACTCCTAGTATTCAAGCTAGTAGATCCCGGAGTATGGTGCCAGCAGGAATAGGTATAAGAGGTAGAGATTGACTGACGAATTACAGTAAGAAGAAGATTGCGTGTTCACGACGAGTTATTATGTATATACCAGAACCTTGTCACAAAGGAATATTTAATTTCAGAATTAACCTTCCAGTTTATCATTATGAACATACATTTTACGAGGGCTATCGTATAATTAAAGCAATTAATGGAATTATACGTTTGACCTCTAGCTGATTGTTTACACGTGCTCAATAGGGATTGCCTTTAAATATTTAGAAATTCACTTTTAGGTTTTTTATTGCTCCTTATGAGGCGGACCAGGTGTTAGTACGCTCTAGATTTTACCCGCAGATTCGCTCGAACAGAAATAGATATATACACTTATATTATGTATGATTGCCTAATTTTGGTTCTTACATGGTAATAAATAGGTACTTGGGCAATTTTATTTTTCTCAACAATTAAAATCTAAAAATATTACCTCCGAATTTAACCTCTAAGTTTGAGTATTCCCATAATCTTCGGTGCACACGAAGTGGCTTGAATAAATTGAGTAATGTTGTTGTGGAAGCGTGAATCGAGGCGGCCACTGATTGAGGTTGTTTACAAACAAACAACAACCCATAATGTCCCACTGCTGGGCTCGGGTCTCCTCTCAGGAGAGGGTTAAGGCCATTCGTCCCCACGCTGGCCAAGTGCGGGTTGGGGACTGGCAAGAATACGTTGTGGCTACGTAAATCCTGCCGTTGGATGTTTTTAAGCCGCCCGAAGGCCTCCAACTAAGCTTCACGACTGTTATCGTATGATAACAACCGGGACCGACTGCTTAACGTGACCTCCGAATCACGGAGACGCTCATGGTAACATGCCACCAGCGGTCACCCATCCAGGTACTGACCGCGCCATCGTTGCTTACCCTCGATGATTGTTTCTAATCACCGTGTGCAACTGGGCTATGAGCGCCACATGAGGTTGTTTGTTGTACTTCAAATGTCGTGTCTATGTTGTACTTCAAATGACTGCCTCTGTGGCGTAGTGGTAGCGAATGCGACTGCTGTGCAAGAGGTCTCTGGTTCGATTCCTGAGTCGGACCAAATGTTTGTATGATTTGCAAATGTTTGTTTCGGAGTTTGGGTGTTTTCTATGTATAATATGTATGTATTTACAAAAAAAAAAGTATATAAGTATTAATATCAGTTGTCTAGTACCCATAGTACAAGCTATGCTTAGTTTGGGACTAGATGGCGTTGTGTGTTAAAATGTCTGAACATATTTATTTGTCTATGTATGTATGTATGGCAAAAAGTACTTTTTTAACTTTTATATATTAGGGACGTAACCAAACCCGAGGGGGGGGGGGCAGTTGCCCTTCCCTGTCCCCCCTTGTGACTAGCACTCTTGGATTTATTCATACTTTCCATCGGGCAGAGTAGAGCCGACTTGGCAGCTAAAAGATAAACAAAATACACGTTATATAAAAGAGGAACTTTAAAAAAGTATTCGTCATTGACTTTGATTCGTTCTCTGACTGCTAAAGTATGAAACGTTAAGTCAAAGTCACAGAAATAAGCTTGCAATAGACAGACAGAAATTATAATATAGAATTTCTTTTTAGTACTTTCTCTCTTTTTTTGTATTGTTTTACTTGTTTATTGTAACAAAAACTTTACAATTTCTCGGTCCTAGTAAAAGATTGACTTATTGATGATCAAATCATTTTGACACTTTCAAACCTAAACCATGAAACTGATTTTAAAAAGTCTTTCAGCAATAAAACGCTACATTATTAGCTAGTAAAAAAGGCTACTTTTACTGTGATAATATTATTGTATATTATAATATTCAAGCAGGCGGAGCCTTGGCTAGAAGCTAGCGGTAATGTAAATTAAAGTTAACTACATATTATAGTTCATCCATAGAGATCGCAGTCTTATTTTTTTTTATTTTTGGAAACCCCCTCGGGCCTTCACCCCTCCGGGGTTTGCGGCGGGGCGGTGTGTCGGAATCGAACCGACTAAAGCCACACGATGTGCCACTCTGCGCCTGAGACGGGAGAGATTCGGGAACCGCTTTCTTACGCCATCCGGACCCCTCCCAGCGCCTGCCCGCACTGAAGCGGGCTCCGTCGTCTGATGGTAAAACTCTCAATTTAGGCGACGTACGGCACACGCGTAACGTTGCCCCGTCGCGGATAGAGATCGCAGTCAGCGATAATCCCGGCCATAATGGCTATAGCACATAGTTGTTCAAAATGTAACCAGCTAAAATTAACCACGTCGTTTGAATGTTGGTTAATATTTGTCAATATTACAATACCATTTTCTATCTTTTTCAAATGTTGTTCTTCTTTAATCAGCTATTTCTGCCAATGTCAAGTGTTTAAAGTTTTCATATCTTAAGTCTTCGTGTCTTGCAGTCTTAGTCCTGATGAAAATAATGATAAAAATTATAAAAAATGTGGATGAGATGAAATGGGGCCCGTTTTTCGAAAAAAAAATCTCCCTCAAATATATTTAACTTATAAATTGTTCTGTTAAGTTGCCATAATGACATTTCGCTGATTTCCCTTATTGTTTCCCACTTTACCATCATCAACACACAGATTCCATTGCTGGACGTAAGTCTTTCCTCAGAAAGAAGGTTTTGGCATTCTATTCCACGCTGGCCAGACGTAGACGGGTTGGTATAGTATTTGTTTCAAGCCACGCTTCTACATGCATGGGCCGGCTTGATCGGAGTGATACCACCTCCTCACAGAAAACCGGTGTGAAACAGCGCTTGATATGTCAGGTTGGTTACCCCTTTTCCATAAAAACAAAAAAAAGGCAAAGCTTTCATTCTCTTCGCAGTTCTGTTGTCTTATGTAGTTTTCTCGCTTAATCGATTCTGACGACACCCTCAGGAAGAACAAGGTAGGTGACTCTCCATATTCTTAATGAATAATTAAGTTGTCGTAACAACATCATGACTATTACAGACCATCGACAATTTGATGAAATACTGATCAATCCATACTTATATTATAAATGTGATAGTAACTGTCTGACCTGCTTTCACGGCCAAACCGCTGAACCGATTTCAATGAAATTTGGCATGGAGGTACTTTCATACTTGAGAAAGGACGTAGGCTACTCTTTGTTGCGATAACCAACAAACTCGCGGCGGAGCCACGCGCAGAAGCTAGTTCTATATATAAGTAATTTGAATTTACACTCTTGATTGTCGTCACTTGATGGAACTTGTTGAAAAACGTTCCAGAATTATCTCACTTGTAGTCATTCCACTATTATAATTAACTTTAATTCTGACCGGTTTTACAATATGGTTCACATTACCAAAGGTTACTGGTTAAATATATTATAGTTAGGTATGTTTAATCTATAATTTGACCCCATAATATTCAATATCTTCATTTTGTCCTGTCAATAAAGACTAAAGGTAACTAACTAGTACCTAAAGATTAAATTCCAATTGGAAATGTTTGCAATTCGCAGAATATTGTATCTAACCATCACTCAGAATGTAATTTCAGTAAAATATTGTGCAACTTGTAATCAAAGGAACGAGCAAAACATAACGTCAGTGCAACGTAATGATAATTGGAATTTCGAGGATAATTCAAACACCCTATTTAGGTCACAAACTAGGCACAAACTGGTCAGACCAGACTGCTGATAAAGACAACATAATAGCTTTATACTTTCAAATCTTCCAATTTTCTTCTGTTTAATTCTTAAGCGGGTTCGAAAATGGTTGGTCTTTTGCCCTTTTACACCAGGAAAAGGGCAAAAGACCAACCATTTTGTTCCCGAGTATTGTAATTTGTAACTCGGTGTGTTCAAGGGTCGCTGCTGTTAATCATGGTTTACAGGAGTTATAGCAATTTTTGTGGGTCTTGTTACAAAAAGATATATATGTTACCGGCAATCTGTACAATTCAGGTATTCTATACAATACCTAAGCAATGTATAACATTCCTGGGGCGTAATATTATTGCCCATTTACATTTTACGTATTTCGCCTAGGTAATCTTTACAATTCCTAGTGATTGTACAGAATACCTACTGATCTACCCGCAAAGTGTAAAAATATTAGATTTTGGTCTGTCTTTATTAAAGTTATGTTACTACTTACATACCTATAAATGACAAGCAAAGGAAACGTTTTCTGTTTGCTTTAAATCAACTTTATTCAGAATCATCTACCACTAATCATCCACTGTGTTGTAGTTGAATCATTTGTATGAGATAAGTTTGAGTGGATTGCTTTGACCTGTTCCCGTAGATAGCACATTGCTGGCTGCGCATTATCATAATATCAGAATATCTAGGCATAGTATAAAATAAATAATATTTTACACATTACCTACACGTTTTAGGTATTGTAGACTTTGCCTAGGTATTATATAGAATACCGCATTATACAGGTAACATATGTATTTACCACTAAGTATGAACATATATAAAAGAGACACAACCCAAGCTATTCTAGAATTTTGCTAATTTGATTAATAATAATGTAATTATTGTTAGTTTCTTGTTATAAAAACCAATTGGAAAACTAGTTATAGCGAAAAACAACATTTCACGTAGTCATATGTCAATTTCTTTTTGGTTTTTGGACCCGCCCCTCAAAATAACTGTCACAAATTGAGATCGTTTCGGTTAATTTGTCAATTCTTACAACGATAACCGAGTCAGCTAACACAAATGAAGCTTAATAATTTGTTACACAATGGACGATAAGTAACAGTACTACAATATGTAGAGGTTGACAATGGCTCGTTTGGACGGGCGACGACCCACGGTTCATTCCACCCGCCTATGCCGAAAACAGAGCTTAGTGTGAGTTTTATTCGTATTAACCCAATCGCTACAGTGACCGCGATGCGATTGGCCCGCAGTGATACCTTCCACCAATCACAATGTCGAACGCCCTCGTTTTCAAGAGCGGTTAATGTAAACTAAACTCATACTAGGCTACTGACCTCTGATGGATACTCATTCGAACAATAAGCTATTTATTGACGTGCACTAGAACTCCTTTGTAGAGTATTTAAGATGAGAATCCCTTTTCTCGTCAGAATTGACCCCTTGAATTAAATAAATGGGGGATATTAGTGTGGGAATTTATATAACTGGCTTTATCAGTTTTGGTGGACTAAGAAATATATTTCTTATTTGTTTTTGATTTTTAATTTGGAAGGCTTTTGCCTGCGGCTCCGTCCGCGTTATGTCATCGCGGTTATCGCGGTAAAGAGTAGTCAATTTCCTTCCCCAAGAATCAAAGACATGCCAAATATTATTGATATCGGTGCAGCCCAATGATGCAGAATCATCTCAAAAGCCCGCTATTGTGTAGTATGTATTATTGCATTGTTTAGAAAGCTGTTTGAGACAGACAGCTTGACTTTCGAATTTATAATATTACTATGGAGTATGGATTAATCCAGTTACACAGACAATAGTGTTACGAGTTGGAAAAAAATGACATCACATTATTACACTCTGTATCATACTGTATTAGACGATCACTGAACTTTTCCCAACCATTAAAACTGCAAAATATTGATATGTCTGTATTGATATTGCTATATGAGGATAAATCTAATGTAGTTTATGTTCGAAATTAATTTGGGTCGTCACTAAATCCTAAAGAGATTGTGTGTCGAGGTTACCATGCTTTTGGAAATTTAGTTACATGTTTGAAAAAGAAATCAGCACGTTACTGACCATTTTTAGAGTACCGTAGTATATACGTCCATAGTTCACGCTCCTTTCAAACAGTAAGTGCTAGAAAGAAGAATCTGTGCATGGATATGTGTATTTATCACGGCGATAAGGTGCTTAAATAAAATCATGACAAAAATTTTTAGGGACATCCCCTGCACATAAAGTGGGAATGTTTTTTTGTTTTCGCGTGTCTACCGTATAGTATCGGGTATCATTAGATATTTGTTTCAAAAACATTATGAGGATATTTTACTAAAAAGTTTTTCGTAATAAGTTGCCAATGAGCGGATAAGCCATTAATGGTTAGTGAATACTACGTCTCAAGGACACCTTTAGTGTTTATGAGGAAATTATCACTGTTACCACTCACTACTGGTTATGTTGGTCTTTTTTTTGTCTGGCCTTCTAAAATGACTCTACTTTAACTGATGGAAAGTATTGGCAGAATCCAAGAGTGGTGCTCACCATACTCATTGCGAATGCAGACAATGCAGCATGGTGACCCACTTCATGGCGGCCTAGTGATGCTTCTGCAACTTGTCTTCTCAAACCGGCTAAAATCATGGGAACTTAGTATACTTTACAAAGAAAATCCAAGACACTCGGACATACCTCGGGACACCTACGGCTTGTAATTGATCCCCTTCTGTATGAGAACTTTTGTGTTAACTTTCTGCCTCTGGTCTCAAAAACTCCGCAACCAAAGTCACCAGTGCGTTTCTGACTTGCTGTATTTGAATCATCTTGCTATATTCCTTGAAATTATAATTCTTATACCTACATACTTTTAACAGTCTATAATCAATATAGATACAAATAATTAGCCTTTTAAAACACCAATATTCACAAGGAAAGTAAAATACAGCTAAGGAATGCTTATATGAGTCTTATCAACTGCGATGTCTTTGTGCCAAATACTTTGACATGCTTTACTTGCTAACTAGAATTTAAATGAGTAAATTAACATTTTGATAAAGAATATTGTATTCTAGGATATACTGCTTGAGGTTCCAGCCTGGAACCAAGGTCAGTTGTTATTAAGGTTAGGTATAGAGATCGGCACGTAACGTGGCGAGATTCGTTAGATGCGCAGAAGTCCTTTTTTAGGTCCCTTTGGTTGATAGAGGGAGATGGGGATTGTGGTTCCGGGCAAGCGATTGGAGCGTCAGTCAACTACACTTCCATTTTGTTTGTTTTGATTTGTTGCTCTAAGTGTACTATGCGTGAACTTACCCACCACTACGCCGAAATCTAGCCAAGTTTTATTAAAGTAAGCACATAAGGATGTCTAAAACCTCATTCCTAAAAAGAAACGCCTAGAAGTTGTGCCTAGTAGCAGTGGATTGTTATAGGTAATAGGCTGTTGATGGGTGGCTGTAATACTGCACTAGCATTGGATTCTTTTGGACATAAGAGCAGGCGGATCAAGTAATGGTGTCTACCCCCGCACCAGGACATTTATAGCTTAAGTCAAGCCTGACAAATGAGTTTCTGCTCTTGTGTACAGGGAAATTTATGCTCGGATTAGTTCATTCAGTAAAAATACAATAAAATCACGGGTTGCATTCCGGGAGTGCCGGCAGAAGTGAAAACTTTAATATTAACATTGTGTATTTTTGATATTTTGGAATGGTTACGAAATAATATTGCACGAAATGCTTTAATTATCGCTATTAAAGTACTATTATTTATGTGGTAAAATACAACATTCATTTTTGCGCTGTCATACACAAACATGACAATTTATGGTCTACTCTTCTCGGCCTTACGAATTTCCTATCAGGTCACGGTAGGTGACTTGACGCGAGTTGAACATATCACAAAAAGTGCACAACGCCGCAAAATAAGTTTTCACTTCAATTACTTAACATTGCAGGCCGTGCTGATACTTCGACGGAACTGGTCCAACATGGACCAGACCAGACCAGTTCCATGGTCTCTCATGGTAGAAGGACTGTCAAGTTTAAATCAATATCTGTTCATTAAACGTAAAATATTTTGAAAGTTGTATAATATTGGTTTGTTACAAACAACACTCTAGTGCTACAAGTCGATATGTACAAAACAGTAATAGAAACTAAAGGTTTTTTTACTCATAAATAAGAAACAACCACTTCAAAGAACCATTTTGTACGGTACCGTCATAAACATAATTGGACGCAACCAAGAACATTAGCAGAGTATGTTTACAAGCCGCCGATAGCGCTATCTAATAAATCGAGCACACTTACATTGCTTGACTACTAACGTCACGATATGCTCTAATCTGTTAAGAGGGTAGAGAAACTTAAAATGCAGGATAGCTATGTTTGTCGAGACATTAGTAGATAAGATACGAGTCCACTGGACAAACAAGAGACTAACAACAAGCCTCTTTTGCGATTTAAAGATGTTCGTAACAAAATATGGCTGACCTTGGTTTAAATTTTCAGGAAGTACTGTAGTTTTTCTTCGTGTGATTAAAAGGATGTTTTGAATTCAACACGCAGGCTGAGTTTGCGCAACTCGACGACTTTAATGCGCCTCTTTTGCGTGGTAGATCAACATTATCCATGCCAATCCAATTCCTCCAGGAAGCCTAGCAGACCCTTTACGTTGCCTATGACTTCTGGAAGTGACCTCAGCGATCCGAGGTGTCTCGCCCGGTATTCTGTCACCCCAGGACATGCCATGATGACATGGGCGGCTGTTTCTTCCCCCATGCATGCTCTGCATAGAGAGCTGTCTGTTACACGAAGAAAGAAAAGAGGTTTGTTTAGTAGTGCATGACCAGGTCTTATTTTAGATAAGAGTCGAAACAGCGGCTTCTTGAGTTGTGTCAGTTGCCGTGACATTCCGGGGTTGATTGTCAGGAGGGTCTGGTACAAAGGTTGGACCTATATATCTGGTGTTCTACCTTCTTAAGTATACGGAGTGTCATTATCCTTATTCGATACTTCTACTTTGTTTTTTTTTTAAATTAAATTATTCGTTTATTGAATTAAATTGATTTATTTATTGTTTATGGCATTTTAATAGTACGGCTATTTTTATACTGTTTTTGACTGTTTTTTTTTATGTTGGTTACCTCATAACTTTCGACTGGGTGTACCGATTTCGATGTTTTTTTTAAATTGAAAGCTGGTGCTCCCCGTGTGATACATTGCACATTCCAATTTGGTCCTGTTCTTGAAGTTGTTTTTTTTTTTTTGTTAAAATATGTAATAATATTATTATCTATATTTGGCTGACGTGAAACGATAAGATGCGCCGAGATATGTTACCCGGAGTTGTTGTTGTAGCTTGCTCATTAACGCTATATACTATTCAAGTCCATAATCAATCTTTGAACTAAAATATCATCCCGATTATCTGTGATAGAGCAAAAAACAGCCATTCAAACTTTGCCCCTTATAAACTTAGTAGGTAATACAATCGAATCGTTAATTATGTATTAAAAGTTATCGATATGTTTAGTGGTTGGCTAATGCCACTGCTGATCATTACGTTCGGGTTCAAATTCTGGGTCGAACATAAAAGTGCTATTGAGTTTTTCTGATTATAGAAATACTTACTAACAGCTCGGAGTTTGGAAGACCCCAACTTCCAAACTGTTCTATTATATTTGACTTCTATTGTGTGTTTCACGGATTCGATTACTAAAAAAATCATTTGAGTTTCAGTATACTGGTTACTGATTAACAGGTATGTTGGTCTAGTGGTCGATGACCTTGACTGCTCAAGAACAGGTCGGGGGTTTGAGTCCCACCCAAGTCAAATAATTGTGTAATAAGCACAGTCATTTGTTTTGTGTCTGGGTATAATTTATCAACAGGTCATGTTTTTAGAAATATACAAGTTTGTTTATCAGCAACCTGGTTTGGGATCATATTGACATAATGTGAATTTTTTGTTATTATTATTAAACCTCCTTCGTAATAAATGCAAAGAATAGGGTAGATGATATCTTAGTCAAATTAATTACTTTTCATCATCTGTCAAAATGACAAATTTTGAGTGTGAAATGTACTAAGTACAATCTTTAACTACTATATTTCCCGAAATGTTTACTGATATTTGTTTTAATGAAGGAGAAATCAGTGTTAGTTTATGAAACAGTCACCTACCCTATTAGATGTCACACCTAAACCTTATTGAAAACAGTAATAAGTTTTAAATAAAAAACAAATAAAAACATGTTAGACATCTCAGCAGATTTTTGAATTTCGAATTGTAAATCATGTTCTTTATTGCAAGGTTCAATCTTCGTTACCATATTTGGTTCGCGATAAAAAATACCCACTCCGGTCCAATCTCCCTATCTAAGTGTGTGTGTATCCGTACGTTTGTGTGTGTACAGATATGTGTCGGCCATATTCATGTTATCTAAGTCACATACAAACGTGCGTTCACTTAAGATTGTTATTATCAACTCACCTGATTTTAGTTGAAAACTCCTTGACCGGGATTTCCCGTTTGATATGTCTATAGAAATTATAATGATACACGGATAAGGAAATGCACTTGAGAATGGGAAGTCCCTTTTAGAAAGTATTATTTCATAACTGTCTTAGAAATTCACACAAGGGATTTTGATAGGGTTTTGGATACAAATGTGTTTCAGAAATGCAAATGTGTTTTAAATACACATTATGACCTTCCACATGCCCAACAGAAGATCGATGACAAGAAAAACAAATGATAATTATCTGCTGATCGATAAAAAGCCTGTTATAAACAAGGGCAGTATTCATTAAATAAGATAAACATCATTAACATTGTTTTATCAAGTTGATCCGATAAGGTTTACAGGAAAATTGTGTAATGGCAACTATTGTAAGTCACCCTTTTTATGGAGAATAAGACCGATTGGAGCGATCTCTTCTCGGAATGGAATAAATTCTAGCATACATAAACAATAACATAAACGTTCTTTTTTTGAATAAATATTTGTAACGACAACTTAGCATAGATTAAAAGAGTCTAGTTCTAAAGAAGATTTTATTTAAAATTGAATTTAGAACTGTAGCTCATTTAGAAGCAGCGTGCGAAGATTATATCTTATTCTAGCTGACCTGGGTAACGTTGTTTTGCCATTTATAAATTAGGGGGTATGAAAAATAGATGTTGGCCGATTCTAAAACCAACCCGATATGAACACAAAATTTTAAAATAAGTCCAGCCGTTTCACAAGAGTTTGGTAACAAACACCGCGACACGAGAATTTACTATATTTAGAACACTGAAACAAAACTTGCATGCAGCAAGAGCCGAATCCAAGAGTGGTTGTCACTATTCATACAAGAGTGGTTCCGCATGTGGACAATGCAACACTACAGCTTGGTGGGCCACACTATGGCGGACTAATACGATGTTTCTGCAACATTGGATCTCCGGTCTCGCACTCACCAACTCAATATCACGAACACTCATTATACGTATATCATTCTTCATTCTGTGGTTTAATTTATTGTTCACTTTAGCGTTTACTACTTCTTAGTGTTGTAATTCCCACATGGGACAACACTAAAACCTTGTCCTGAATCAATTATTCTTCTTGTTCGTTTCTGGCCCTTTTGTAAAATCACCCGAAACGCAGAATATATTTTTAGAGCAGAACTTGTTTCCTACGAAAAAAAACAACCGCGAGTAACGCCGGGGGTGAAGTTGGTCTAAAGAAGTAGTCTAAGTTACTCCTTATATCACCAGCTACCTATCCGTGAAAGTCCCGTCAAAATCGGTAAAACCTTTCCAGAGATTCGCCGGAACGAACAGACCGACAGAGATATAGAAAGACAGGTAAGAATGGTAAAAAATGATATTTTGGGGTATGTACCGTGCCCTAAATATGCATATAATATTTAAAATAATTGCTTATTATTCAAGCGGTTATTTCAATATTGCAGACACTGGAATTTCATTTATTTGTATACATTAAATCGAAGCTTAATTCAAGATGTTTTTCTGGTCTCGCATCCTTTTAACATCGTTTTTAAAGGTAAAGACCAAATATGATCATGATGAACAGAACAATAAACTGTCGTTATCCTCGGTGACATCGACCCGGCGCTGTGGGTGTGTACCGGTAAGGAAACGTGTCTTGTTTCGCTGCTTTCTCTCAGCGGATCCGTGTTCTTGCAAAAACATTGTAAAATCTATATAAACTGAATATCGTCTGGTGTATTCAAAGAAGGTTTTTAGTTCGTCTGAACTTTTAAAGACAACTCCCGCATTAGAAATATGCATCGTGGGTCGCGGGGGACTTTACATACACGAAACGGACACAAAGAACACCCAGACACAGAACAACATTTGTGGATACAAAGTATTGTTCCGTGTGGGATATGAACCCAAAACAATTGGCGCAGTAGAAAGCGGCGTGGTGACCGCTTAAACCACTACGCCAACCGTGTCGTAAAGTCATAATATTAGTCAAGTAATCGTAATCCGTCACTACACGGATAATCCGTCACTACGCGGTGAACACGTCACTATACTATTATTGAATAAGCCTGAGAAAACCGCCACCGGTGTTTGCGGCAGGGCGGTGTGTCGGAATCGAACCAACTAAAATCACACGGTGTGCCACTCTGCGCCTGAGACGGGAAGGATCCGGGAACCGCTTTCTTTCGCCATCCGGACCCCTCCCAGCCTCCCTTGAATCAAAATCGGCTCAGCTGTTTAGCTTTATCAGCCAGAGATTGGCAAACAGACAGTCAAACATTTTAAAGATTGCTTTTTTGGTGTAAGTGCCTCATGTACTTTCATGTGCAATTAGTGAAAAACAGTTATTTTTATTTAAAAATTTATCTAATTAACATCTTAAATGTCATGTTATCTATGAAAGTATTTCTTTTTAAACTGTATCTATTTCTTTGTTCATCTAACGTTAATCTGGGTAATAGCCACACTGGTTTCTAAACGATATTTTAAAAAATATAGAAAAATGTTTACGTTGCTCCGTAAAACATGTAAGTTCTAGCAAACTAGAAAATATATCTGTGAATATCACAAACATTTATCGGAAATGGGATTTCAATTGATTGATTGAACTTATGCACGCACTTATCAACGACGATTGCATTTTTATATGAATATAAATGTTACAAGTTAACAATATCATGGGCTTATTACAATCTACTGGATATAGGCTTGTTTATTTGCAAGACACTTTTGCTAATTCTATTCTTGCGTCAATAAACCAATATTTCTCTAAAATTGCAGCATCACTAAACGTCATGTACGAGACTCTCTCGTAACCAAACAAAAATTTATCTAAAATTGCCGCGTCACTGAACTTACATTTCTGTAAATTGCTTTAAAAAAATAGTTATCATTTTATTAAAGTGAAACTTTTATTACATCATCTCAAATTTTTTGGTCTGTGTATCGCATGTCGCGTGACGCGTGACGCGTGACGGTCGGCCAGTGTCCAGTGGCCAGTCGGACGATGTGCCAGTGCTCCACACTAATTTGTTTGTTTTTGTCAGTGTTTAATGTAAATGTTGTTATTTATTTGCTTTATTAGATTTATTTATTTGCATGTGAAAAGTTTCACTTTTACCGTGGTTTCATTAAACCACACAATCCTTTTTTTATTTATACGTCTTGCAAATCTGGTGCATTAGCGAATTTGTTGCGAAATCGAACAGTCAACCATCATCATCAACGGTCTTTAATAGTCCACTGACGAACGAGGCTGCACGGGGCAACGCGAGTGCGAGAGTGAGGACGATGCGCTCGTGCCCCTCGTCTTCACTCGCCTCGCCTCGCTGTTGCTCCGTTTTGAGTCGGTTTTCGGTCGCGAGTCAAAGGACGCTAGGGGCAACGCGAGACCATCAACCACACTTCCACAAGAGTGTAGTTGTCGCCACGCCTCGCGAGAGTTTCGAGTCAGGAGAAAAATCTAGTATTTACACACAATCGATAAATATAACCTTCTCTTGAGCAGTCGAGTAACAACAGTACGTTACGTATAATGATAAATAATAGATTGTTGTTATTTATTGAGGTTGCGCGATAAGAGTTTCATAATAAATTTAAAAACTTTGAGATAAGGTTTACAGAAATCAATATGGAAATACGTCGACATATTCTCGATACTACTTTTGTCATCATGATTATTACGTGTTATGATGAAATATATATAAATAAAAATGAATCGCCGTAACGTACAAATTGGATAGTTATTTTTTTATTATTCATTATTGTTTGGGCAAGGTTGGTATTGAAGACAATTAAAAGATAACCAAACAAGTTATTTTATTGTGGCAAACCGAGGCGGTTAAACAACAAAAATATGACAGGACAGAGACTAGTACGTACCTTGGCCAGACTTTTTAGATGCGCAATAGTTTTTAGGTCCCTTTGGTTGATAGAGGTACGCTTGGATTGTAGTAGCACTGTTTCGAGCAAGCGATTGGAGTGTCAGTCGACTACACTTCCATTTTGTTTGCTTTAATTTGTTGCAATGAGTGAACTTGTGACTCTTTCTATACTCACTCTCACACTCTCTACTACATTAAAATGACGTTTGGGAACATACCAATATTAGAATTTTTAGGGTTCCGTACCTCAACAAGAAAAACCGTCCAAGCGCTAGTCGGAATCGCGCACTGACCACTCGCAAAGGAATCAAAACCTACAGGGTACTACCCGAGAACTCAAATTCATGAAATTTCGTACGAAGCAATTTCTTATAGCACAGATAAAGGACAAATTGCGAAAAGCATAAATTTTTAGTTACATCACATAATATACCCACAGGTTTGTACAGAACTCTCGGTGAGCGAGTCCCACTCGCACTTAGCCAGTTTTTTTTAAGGTTCCATTAGGTCGAGTTAAAGTCGAACCGGAAGAAAAAAAACAATCGATTTCTGTAACAAGAAATAGGTTTAATTAGGTACCCTGTTAATACCAATCTCCACACGATGTTTCCTTAACGGTTACCAAGAACTACGAACAATTACTTGTAGGCAGTTTCACAATGGTTCCTGGGAATTGTGAAGTGGATTTACTTATCAGGTGTATTTGTTTTGCCAACGTGCTCAGTTTAATCGCATTAGGAAGTGAACTCAACATTTATAGTACGACTAACAGAGCCCCGCGGTGTTACCCGCACCCGTACGACACCAACCGCGGAAAACGCCGCGAGGTGAAGCTAGTCATAAAAAAAGTAATCCAAGTTACTCCTTATACCATCAGCTACCTATCAGTGAAAGTCCCGTCAAAATCGGTCCAGACAAAAAATGTAATAAACATTATTTTGGTATATGTACCATGTCACATATATATAAATATAAATAAATAAATATAAATATTTCGGACATCTAACACACAACGCCATCCAGCCCCAAACTAAGCAGAGCTTGTATTATGGGTAATAGACAGCTGATATGAATACATAAATACTTTTTTTTGTAAATACTCCGAAACAAATATTTGCAGATCATACAAACATTTGGTACGACCCAGGATTCGAACCCGAGACCTCATGGACAGCAGTCGCGTACGCTACCACTGTGCCACCGAGGCAGTCTATATGCATTTAGTAAAAAAACGGTTATTTTCATATTACAAACAGACACTATATTTATTTTATAGATAGATGTTGAGTCACCTGTTTCTAGAGCATACTGAACGTCTAGAGTAAACACCAGTTTTTTTCTGAGAATATACCTCGTACGATAATGAAATCATCGCTACTTGCTTTGCTAAACAACATTCAAATATAGTAAACCTTAACCAAAGGCTTTCTCAGGCTTCTGGGAAGGGTCTGGATGTGTTAATAATAGTTGTTCCGGGAACCCTCCCGTCTCAGGCGCAGAGTGGCGCACTGGGTGGTTTTAGTCAGTTCGATTCCGACACACCGCCCCGCCACAATTCCGGTGAGGGGGTTTCCACACGTAAAAAAAGAGGATGGGATGATACAAGGAGTAACCTAGCCTACTTATTTATAGACTTAGAAGTTCACCCCGCTGTGTTCCATGCGGTTGTTATCAGCTTCTTTAGCATAAACTAATTTTTTCACATCTTATCCATAAGTCAACATAAAACTGTTTCAAATAGATTACCTTAAATCTGTGCTACTTAAAACGACCCGTAAATCATGCTCGGGCTGTAATCAAAAATAAACAATATGAGTCAGATATTATTACATCATGATTATATTAAATTAAGCGCCTAATTATAACTCTGGTATTGCTCAGAATAACACCATTTGCATAATATAATCACGACATTATTAATTACAATCTAATATCATAGAGAATTATTGTTTCAGAGAAAGAAATACTCGTCCGTTTTCGAAATTGGAATCCCGCGGGAATCATAAGAATCAGCTGACTGGACAAATCAAGACAGGACCGAGACGATACCAATAAGACCTTCAAACCTTCACGAAATGAGCGTAATCCTTCTTAAATGGCCGGCAACGCACTTGTGACGCCTCTGGTGTTGCCGGTGTCCATGGGTGGAGGTAATCGCTTACCATCAGGCGATACGTCTGCTCGTTTGCGCCCTTATATCTTAAAAAAAACACATATCAGCGTGGTAGAGTAGGCCACAACCACTTTTCTAAGGAGAGGTCTATATGTGTGAATCTTAAAAATATACGTCATCCAATCCAAAACAGTCCAAAAAAAACAATAGACTGCCATCTCTCGTTTTTTTTAAAGACATTTCCCGCATTATGCATATACATCCTGTAACGCGGGGGACTTCACAAATATACACGACTTTAAGAACACCCAGACTCAGAACAACTATTTGAGGATCACACAAAGTGTTGTCCCATGTGGGATTTGAACCCACTTAGCGCAGTAAAGAGCGGCGTTTTTTTTTTTACGTGGTGGAATTCCTTTACGCCCTTCGCTCCCCCCCCCGCGGGGACAGGGGGTTCGCTTCGTGTGGGACTCCTGACTGACTCCAGCCAGACTACCCACTAAACCACCACGGTGTGCCACTCTGCGCCTGACGCGGGAGAGATCCGGGAACCGCTTTCTTACGCCATCCGGATCGCTCGAACTACTAAGCCAACCAGTGTGCAGTCAAAATCTCTGTATGTTTGCATTTTCCACTTTAACGGTGAAACTACAGAATCGATTTTAATGAATATCAATACATTCGTAATAACGAACTGAGTGATATAGGCGAAATAATTCTAATCAAAAGTTTTTAGTTAATTAGTTTTTATGTAGTTGGCTTTTTATACATTTCCAAATATATTTCGGGATACCCCAATAAATTATCTTCTTTCGTTCCACTCTGTCACCCCTCAGTTTACTGCTATAAATAAAGGTATATCTGTTTTCATTTACTGACAAACGTTGCAGTATATTTTCAGTCGTTATAAATCTGTAGCCATTTGCTCTAGATAGCCTATGCTTCAAAGCGCAATACAATGCAACTTGCGAAACACCTAGATCTGTCTGGAACCCAGGTGCACTTGTAAAACCAGTTACAATAAGATATAATTAATAAGAAAATTGAATTATACCGCTTCTACAATATCTGTTGTAACTTTTGCAATCTAGTAGTTGACCCCAGAACTTTATATTGAAACCAACAATGATCTTTGTGCCTTAGATCACAGGAATGAAAGTTGTATCGATATTATATCGGAAATGACCTCATTCCCGGTAGTCGGTAACATTGCACAATGTCTTGTTCTTGTGACAGCCTTGATTTGCGAGAAAGTTCACTCCTATGATCTCTATTGTGAAGGGATAAGGTGCAAATTAGATAATTATAATAAATTTGATAATTGAGTTGTTAATTTAAGGCGGTTGTGTTCGTATTATATCTAAATTACCTTACCCGGCGAATTTCGTACTGCCACATTGTGCTTTCGTAAAAAAATTCTTATTTCTTAAATACTTGTTTTAGTAATTATGCCCCCTCAGTTTCCTACAGTCCTTCATTAAGTGTCCTACAGTAGCGGTCAATGGTTATATTTTCATTTTCTTCTATTCAAACCTTGTCCTAACAACAACGAACACATAAAAAAAGAATTATCCAATTTAGTGAAATCAATCGAAGGGTATGCGCGTACATACGTTTCGGCGATTCATTTTTACTAATCATCGTTAACCCATTTAACATTGGACGTCGTTATTTTTTTATAAACTTTGATACTCTAAGTGTTTTTTTGAGTACAAGTTTTTTGTCTCTATTCTCAAAAGAGTAGCAGGGGTACCGTGCTCTCTGCCTTCTTTCTGGCGGCAATGAATTTAAAAGCCCAGATTTTTTTAGCAATAAAGTTTCAGTCAGTATATTCTTAAATTCATTTTCAATAAGTAGATACTAGATAAATTACAACAAGATACAATAAAAAATATTGTTATCATTGCACACTATTTACCCTTTGTGGAACCAGAACCCACGACATCTGGTCTAGCAATAAAGACCTCCAACCAATACACAACATGCTAGTGAATTTTAAAGTGCATCTAATTCGTTTTATTGTAACGTGACCCGCAGTAAAATTTTATTTTAAATAAAATGTGCCCCGCAAATAAAAGAAGGTAGCCAAGGGCATCCACATTGGTATTTTCCCAGTAGGCAACAGATAACTTCGTAGGCTTGGTCTGACCCTGTTTCAATACTCGGAGCCGCGCCTTGACCCACTTGTCTTCGGAGCAGGACAATGTTGGCACTCTCTGTATTTGCACACAGTTTTTTTTCTAGCTAATATTATATTCATACGAATGTTATTGAATTTTACTTCAAAGATTTTAGTATACAGACAAATATACGATACTAACTTTTATTTGAAGTTTCAGGAAAACTTGAAAGCTTGTGATTTCAAGCGTTTTTATACATAAAGCGTCCCATTTTATGCGACATCTATCTATGAATACAAGAACTTCAAGAGAGAGATACAAGCGGATTGCCACCCTTCGATTCCCTTTCAGTCACAGTTAGTTAATTATCTTCTTATTTATTTCCCTAATGGGACTAATGCACTTGGTTCAAACAACGCAAGAGTTGCTTACCATCTCCTTTTTAGGATTCCGTACCTCAAAAAGAAAAAAAGAAACCCTTATAGGATCACTTTGTTACCCGTCCGTCTATCTGTCAAACCCTTTTTGTCAGAAACGCATTGAGGTATGTACCTGAAATTTACATCGAATAGTCAGGCCTACTGTGCCTTGGGCTGTGAAAAAAATCGAACTTCTAACTAAGCCAACGCAATCAAAAGATACAGCCGTTTATGATACAAATTTTCGACACTCGAAAGGGAATCAAAACAGGGTACTATCCGTGAACCCAAAACCTTGAAATTTGGTATGAAGCAATGTCTTATAGCACAGATAAAGGAAAATTGTGAAAAGCATAAATTTTTAGTTATATCACATAATATAGCTACAGGTTTGTATGGAACTTTTTTCTGTTTTTTCTTGGAAATCTATGAGAGATGCTATGTTCATACAGTCGAAAATTGGCAGTCGGTTAAAAAGTAAAACCTCAAGGTTGCCAGTATGACATTTTATTAGTGACACGTTAAGAATACATGAAGTATGGTAACATTTTTTTTTGACTGCCTCGGTAGCCTAGCGGTAGCGTATGCGACTGCTGTTCCTGAGGTCTCGGGTTCGATTCCCGGGTCGGATCAAATGTTTGTATGATCTGCAAATATTTGTTTCGGAGTTTGGGTGTTTTCTATGTATGATATGTATGCATTTGCAAAAAAAAAAAAAAAGTATATATGTATTATATCAGTTGTCTAGTACCCATAATACAAGCTCTGCTTAGTTTGGGACTAGATGGCGTTGTGTGTTAGATGTCGGAAATATTTATTTATTTATTTATTTATTTATTTTAAAATATCACACGTGTCTGTGATTAGCACGAGATAAGACGAAAAACATGCTTCAAAGCTCAATGTTAATTAGATTTTAAATACATAAGGTAGGTAAATAAATAGATACGATCTAATAATATGCTGTGTACAGGTTATCGGTTCTAATATGGCCAGCCCTCTGAACTTTCACCTTGCTCATCCTGTGTTTTCTGTTGGATCACCTCATTTCTGATGCGATCCATGGTTTCTCATCAGACAATATTTGTCCTGAGTGGGAATTGAACCTACGTACACTGGTTTAGTATTCAGTGTCTCTACCAACTAGATCAATCCAGTCCAAAAAAAAATGTTTTACTGCTTTACGTGTACTTCTTCTTCTTTTGACAAGATGGCACTGGTTGCTAATCAATTATATCTGCTAATGACAAATATTTAAAGTCTTGAAAGTATAAGTCTTCAAGTCTTCGCCGTGATATAATTAATGACAAAAAAATGTAGATGAGATGAAATAGGGTCAGTTTTACGAAAAAACAAAAAAACGATCTCATTTTACTCCTTACAAGTGACCCCTGTACTTGTTATTTTTATTGTAACTTTTTTTTATTTTTTTTCATTGGCAATACAGTTTTCTTCTTTTTTTTATTGTAACTATTATTAAATTGTCAAGGTTACGTTTTAAATTATAATCTCAATAAAGTTATATGTATGTTAATACCGCTATATTGCAATGAGTGGGCGGTGGTTTTATAGTGTGGTGAAACGTGTATATTATACTGAATAGTCATGGTTTTAATGATATAGATGACAAACGTGCAGACGCATAAGGTGATGAGAAATGATTATAGCATACAGATGGTGCTCAAGGATCACGAGAGCATTGGCGATCGCTGATTACCCTTCCCTTAAATTGAACAAAAAATTCATAATTTATCAATATCAACAGCCTATAACGTTTCACTGCTGGGCTCAGATTTCCTCGCACGAGAGGGTTGAGGCCGTTCGTCCCCACGCTGGCTGAGTGCGGGTTGGGGAGTGGCAAAGACAAAAGACAACGTTGTGGCAACGTAATCTTGCCGTTGGATCATTTTAGCCGTCCAAAGGCCTCCAACTAAAGCTTCACGACTGTTATCCTATGATAACAACTGGGACCGACTGCTTAACGTGATCTCCGAATCACGGAGACGCTTATGGTATCATGCCACTAACGTTCACCCATTCAGGTACTCACCGCACTGACGTTGCTAACCTTTGATGATTGTTTCCTATCACCGAGTGCAACTGGGCTATGAGTGCCTCAGAATAAAATAAAAAAAACTAAAACTCAACTACGTAAAAACTTTTGATAATATGCATAAGTATGCTACCCATTATTGACGTGTAATTGACATTTATTCATTAATATCTGTTCAGTAGTTTAGGTGCAAGGGAAGAATATCAATCATCAGCCTATCGCAGTCCACTGCTGGACATAGGCCTCTCTAATTTCACGCCACTTAGTTCGATCTATGGCTTCTCGCATCCAGCTCCTGCCAGCCGTCTTGCGCAAATCATCGCTCCACCTGGCTTGTGGACGTCCTACATTACGTTTGCCGAGACGCGGTCTCCACTCAAGAACTCGTTTACCCCAACGGTTATCGGTTCTTCGGCAAATGTGGCCAGCCCACTGCCACTTCAGCTTGCTAATCCTGTGGGCTACGTCGATGACCCTGGTTCTTTGTCGGATCACCTCGTTTCTAATGCGATCCCTTAGAGAAACGCCGAGCATATACCTCTCCATTGCACGCTGAGCGACTTTAAACTTATGGACCAGTCGAACCGTAAGTGTCCACGTTTCGGCTCCGTAAGTCATTACGGGTAGGACGCACGCATTGAAGACTTTCGTCTTTAGGCACTGTGGGATCGATGATGAGAAGACCCGACGAAGTTTCCCAAACGCTGCCCAACCCAGCTGGATTCTTCTGTTCACCTCGTCCTCAAAGCTGTTTCTACCTAACTGCAAAGCCTGCCCGAGGTATACATATTTTTGAACAACTTCGAGAACGGCACCGTGTACCGCAACCGGTTCCGGCAGTACATGTTCATTGAACATGACCTTGGTCTTGTCGAAGTTCATCCGTAGGCCGATGCGCACAGACGAGTCAGCCAGGTCGTTCAGCATCTGTTGTAGGTCCTGCAACGTCTCTGCCATGATGACGATGTCATCTGCAAATCGCAAGTGAGAGATGTATTCGCCATTGATGTTGATACCGCGCCTTTTCCAGTGCAGCGTCTTAAACAGGTCCTCCATTGCATTAGTGAATAATTTCGGGGATATAACGTCCCCTTGCCTCACTCCTCGATGCAATGGTATGGGTCTTGTATGCTGATCCTGTACTTGGACGGACATAGTAGCGGCTTTGTAGAGACATCTCAACACTCGGACGTACCGCCAATCTACTTGGCAACGCTGCAGGGACTCCAGAACAGACCAGATCTCAATCGAGTCAAAGGCCTTTTCATAGTCCACAAATGCTAGACACAGGGGCTGATTATACTCTTCGGTCTTCTGTATTATCTGCCGCACTGTGTGGATGTGGTCTATGGTGCCATATCCGCTCCGAAACCCAGCCTGCTCCGGTGGCTGGTATTCGTCAAGTCTTCGCGCAAGACGGTTCGTGATGACTCTTGAAAACAGCTTATAGACGTGGCTCAAGAGGGAAATGGGCCGATAGTTCCTCAACAAGGTTTTATTTCCCTTTTTGAAGAACAGGACGACCACACTCCTACTCCACGCCTCTGGAGTCCTCCCTTCGAACAGGACAGCGTTGAAAAGCTTTTGGAGCGCCTTTAATACGGGTTTACCTCCAGCCTTTAACAGCTCTGTAGTAACGCCATCCTCTCCAGGGGCTTTTCCATTTTTCAGCTGTCCAAGAGCCATCTCGATTTCGTCAATACTGACTTCTGGCAGATCTTCGGTGAAGTGGCGTGTTAATTTGGCCCGAGGGTCCTCATTTTCGGGATCAGGTCGAGATGCATGCGAAGGGAAGAATATACAAATATACATAGGCTGTAAAAACTATTACCCTTCCTTTTGGTGTCGTCGTAAGTGTAAATGCAGACACAGTGTAGCATTTAGTTGAGATGGTAACCTGTTCTGAAATTTTTATGCATATCCTTCTGTATCGAATGTATTCAATATTGTGATTATTTTATGACTTTACTCTGTGTACCATGAATAAATGATTTTCATTTCAGTGCACTTATCCAAAGTGCGAGTTAATCGAAGCCACGACATATACCTTAGCAATGAGGTTCACTAAACACTTGACTAAAGGCTACATAATTTACAACAAAAAATATTCTGAGCACAATACCGCCCAGTGTTGTCCATTAATCAGTTGCAAGGATAAATATAGCTACACAATAAATGTTTATTTTACATTCGAGGCCGAGAGGCTGTTGCATCATCTCTATGTATGTCCACTTCATTAGCCGCACTGGCTACGCCATTTATTTCCGGATTGGATGAGCATAGAGTAGAAAATATGTTTTTAAGTATTTTTTTTTTTATTTTTCTATGTGAATGTGAGGTATTTTATTAAAAATTGGACAGTTGTGCGCGTCTGATTCGTGTGTTTAGGATTTCATGCATTCTTATTTTGTAGATGTAGAGGTATATTTTTTGTTAACAAACTTCTTTTTTTCTTGATGGTTAAGTTTACCAATTTAAAAATACGGTACATATATATACGTATGTACACATGTTAAATGGTGCTCAGTAGTATGAAGTACCTGTGATTATAATGAACTGTTGAAAAAATGAAATTTATATTGAATGGTTTTGAAGTAATGATATCGTGAAGATATGATTAATTTGCAATTCACCCAATTTTTACCGTTTAGCACTTACTGAATTAACATACACAAGAAGACATTGAATGATATTAATGACATCGTTTTTCGAGATGTCTGTTTTTGATGAACGGATCAACGAACTAAAGACCGATTGAGAAGAGTAGTATGAAGCTGTCAATCGTTTACACTATTCTGACTGACAGATAGTTCAGAGTGCTTCCTACTCTCCAATATAATCTACAGTTTTTTTTTTTATTTGTAAAGGCAACATTTGTCCAGTTATACAATTGGAAAGTAATTCACATTCGTAATCTGTGCACACAATACAATAAACCCAATCAACGTGGGACAAGTGAACTATCGTTAACTAAATACTCTAGGGATACGACCGGCTCGACCGAAGCCACGATATCAAGAAACTGACCATAAACATTTCTTTCCTTTCTCCTCTTCTTCTCGCATTTCTTCCCTGGATTTTGGGGTGTCGGGAAAAAAGTCCGGGAACGACTCTTAAGTTGCAAGATACCATTGGTTGCAAGGGCAGCCCGTAGAATATTATATAGATAGTTATCTCTTTTAAATAAACACACGTTGGCTTAGAATGTCCGTGAGCAGCCTGTGGTAAAAATGTTAGTGCAAAGATATTAGACCAGGACCCCATCAGGGTCGACATCACAAATTGTTACCGTTGTTATAGGATTAAGTACTAAACCAGCTGAGACATTAAATGGAGTCACAGGATGTAGAGAGAAAAGCTACCATTAGTAACGTGTCTGCTAGTTAACACCACTATACCCTAACAATCAACTGGGGAAAATTAGTAGTGTATAAATATGTATNGAACGGTTCGTAAAGAGGGAAGAAAATGGCAGTAAAAGGTATTTCATACTTATCATTGCTGATATATAAATTCGAAAGTAACTTCGTTTGTTTGTCTGTTACGCTCACCCGGCTAAACCGATGTACTGATTCCAAATAAATTTGGCATACATTTACTTTCTTTCTTGACGAAGGACACAGGCTACTCTTTAGCACGAAAACCGATAAACCCGCTGGTTGCTTATAAGTATGGGTTGATAGATATAATAAAATATGTGTACTTGTAACTTCAATTGTATTTTACCTAACTGAGAGCCTTAGCTCTTTTTACATACAATAGGACAAGCCTATAACAGTGAATTATTTAAAGTTGATGATTTGTGATGTGATGAAAAATACAAACTCAAAAGCTGCGAAAACAATTTAACCTCGCGAAAAAACACTTAGCATACTACACGCAGACGTTGAGGTTTCGAAATTCAAAACACGCTTAAATTGTTCAGCCTCGTTCAGCTAACCGAACGATGTTTAGAATGTAGATGAGCCAGGACTTTCCTCACCTATTCAACCTCCTTCTAAAAGTGACTCACCGTTTCGAACACAATTCGAAATTTAATATGGAGGTAATATTTAAATTTGGAATGAACTAGTTTTAGAGAGGAACATGGAGCGGTAAAAACCAGATTTAAATGTCAATTTATGACTTTTATTGTCTTGTTTAAGGTATACATTTAAAGTTATGCTGACATTTTCAAATTATGGTATTTTATTTACTTAGGTATTGTAAAGTTTGAGGCTAAATCAGTAATACCATTAAAAATAACATCTATTTGAGATTTCGATTACAGTAATATGTATTACTTACAAAAAAAAATTTAATTTGATTTTTATTTTATCTATTGAGTTTCGAAGTAAACTCGTATTCAAAGTAAATGATTAGACAATAACTCACGTCTCAGTTTCTTATACAAAAGTGCCTATACTATACTAATATTATAAAGAGGTAAAGTTTCTAACTCTGTTGATATGGTCGTTGGGGGGTAATCTTTGGAAATACTGATCTGATCCTAAAAATTATTTCACTAACGGAAAGCAACATTATTTAGGAGTGACATAGGCCATATTTTATTATGAATGATCAAAAAATTAAGTCAAAACAACAGTATTTGTAAATCAAGTCGAAGAAAAGCGGGCGTTAACGCCCTACGAAGTGGGCACGGGTCGGTTAGTGTTTAGTAATAATACATTGATTTAGATATTCAGCTAAATTGTAGATTATTTAAGTTTACTGCAGTTTTGAAATAAAAGTTTGAGACATAACGGACAACAAGGCTTCAAACCACAGATCTGAAAGTTTTAATTTCACTTCTTGTGTTAATATCTTCGTGTTATTATTTCTGATTCCTTAAAGAAATAAAAACCAGAAGCAATAAATTTAGCGGGCAAACAAAACACTTCTAAACTACTGCGCATATACGGTTTTAATTATTCCAATTTTGTCTTTGTCTGCTCCGGCATAAAGGTGAAAATACGTTGAGCTAGTTCATTACATTTGCATGAAGTTTAGTACATAACAGATGTTAATTAGTATGCTAAATTCGACCGTAATTAACGTTTATTTTGTTTTGTTAAAGCAGTATATGTGTGGTAGTTAACAAGTGTTTCGTACATTATTGACCGAAACGAATTTAAATCTATATCTGCCTACTCTGTGTGGGAGATCTATTGACTGTTGTCTTGTGCATGGACTTAATTGGGGCTAGCATTCTTTGCGAATATTCCAGAAGGTTGTATAGAAAATTTGCGGACACATAATGCTGGCAGATCTTTGTTTTCAATTTTGAAAAGAGAACTTGCTCATTAAGAACATATATCTTTACAAACATACATGAAACGGACACAAAGAACTTCCAAATTCAGAACAACAATTTGTGGATCACACAAAGTGCTGTCGACACGATATTTGGCACAATATAAAGCATCGTTTCGATGGTCGATCGGTTAGTCGTACAGTCAAATCTTCCAGATTGTTGTAATAAAACTCTAAGGACGTTTATAAAATTGTACTAGTTTGTTTCTTTTGCCAGTCTATCTCCGCACTTAGCCTCTTGATTGGGCCGTTGTACATGGATTTGTAATCTTCCTTTTTTTCTTTTATTTGACGGAATTGGACCGACTAAAAGACACAACCGGATCCCTCCCCGAGGGTGTGTCATCTTCTTCCTCCAACCATCTTAGATCATCCCAAAAGCTCGGCAGCCTTTTCAGGACATTACGTGTTTCCAGGAGTGATGTATAGCTATATTTATAATAAACTATATATATGCGCTCTTCTAAGTATAGTTTCAATATATAGATCCTGAATTACATAGCTTATATAAATATGCAGTAGTGTTGTTTCTTTTTAAAAGTACTATGTATGTATCAATATGTTTATGTATGTAGTAGTTAATATTTATGTATATATAATGTTTAAATTGTGTACTCATATCCATACTGTTTTGAATGAAGGAGAAAGATATGAATTTATGTTAAGGTAACTAATGTGGGTTGACACAGTATCTTATTGTTTGCATTAAATTGACTAGTACAAAATTACATGTATTTATTTTGTGTGTACTATGTTTGCTGTAATGTGCGAACTATTGATAAAGTACTGCATAGCTGGCACTCGCTTTACAAGACGTAACGTTTCGAATTGGTCGCGTAATCGATGAGGACTACTCTGGCGCAACACAGTTTTAAACTAGTGCGGAGGGTAGATTTCGCTAATTAATGTAACCTTTTACCATAAACGTACATTTCTTTAAATATCGATTTGTATCTATGTTGATGGTGTATGCTAGCATAGTGGTTACAGTGTTCGCTGTAAATATTCAGCACCAACAAATTGAGAGACTGGATAAACCATGTATTTTAATATTTTTGTTTGGTAAGTAAATTCTTTCAATCTTTGATATGTAAACGGTTATATCATTAGGTGTATTAGAAGTGTAGAACGGTGTAGGTATACATTGTGAACTCGCTTAGACTGATCTCTTAAAATTTGTCAGTAACATTTATATTGGTCAATAAACCATATTTTATTTTTATTATTATTATGTCAATTGGAGTATGTCTGACCGTTGATCTGCCACACTGCTAAATTCTGTGAGAACGTTCTGCGGCGTATCTTCTGACTCCATGCATCCCCTTCACAGAGGGCTGTCTGTGTTGCGCCTATAGTAAATAGGTGCTTGTTTAAGGGACAATGCCTAGAGCCTAGGACACCTATGAGTTTCATGGGATCGTCCCTTTTCAATCTCATCAAGTTGATGCTACCGGATATAAAAACTATACCGAAACTAAATTATTTATATTTTTTAATCGAAGGGGTGAATGATAATTATTTATGAATATAATATTAATCAGCTGGCAGCGACTGGATGCAGCAACAGCAACAACAACAAAAGCAACAGACTGGACTATGATGAGTCCTTTAGGAGAGTCCTCTGTCTAACAGTGGACTGCCATGGGCTGATGATGATGAGGAGGTTAATATTAGTCTAGATAGCGTGGTGTAGTATTCAGAACCCCTACATATATAAATAGGGATTTTTATATTCATACTAGCTGAGTCAAGCGTTGTTACCTTAGGCACAACAGTGACGGCGCGGAGCAAAGCTAGTCTAAAAAAAGTAGCCTTAGTTACTCCTTTAATCATCAGCTATCTGCCAGTGAAAGTCCCGTGAAAATCGGTTGAGCTATTACAGAGATTAGCCAGAACAAACAGACTGACAGACAGACGAAAATTTAAAATAATGATATTTTGGCATATATACCGTGTATAAACACATTTGCATGTAGTAAAAACCTATTTATTTTAATGTTACAAACTGATAATCCAATTTTATTTCTTTGTATAGATGCACACATTTGGTTCTTCTGATATGCATGACTAAGAACTCCACGAAGGACCGCCAATCATCCTGGTCTTAGAGAGACCCTAACCATACATAGATGTAACGACTACTTATATCCAATTTGTTCCACTTAACGTAATACTTTTTCATAGTTCCGTTATTTTTTATGGTAGAGCGAGAAAACTAACAAACATATCGACTGATAGTAAGCGATTATTGCCGTCCAAGGACACCCGTAACACCAAAGGCGTCACTAGTGCTTTGCCTGCCTTTGGGTGATGGGTGGGACGAGAGATGGGTATACGGGTTGGTTTATGGGCCTCTGATATCTTCACTCACTTGGTGAAACCACTATTTCTCACCGGTTTTCTGTGATGCTGAGGTATCACTCCGGACGAACCGCCGAATCATGCCGAAAGGTGAATCGATCGGACCCTCTTTGATGCTTAACTTTTGTTTTTAACATCTTATCTACGTTTTATTAGCTCAAAAATGTGTGCAGATAAAGGCCGACTTATCTGCTTACCATATACCCATAGCAAATAGATTTAGATCTAAAACAAACGCCACTATCGCATTGTTAGAAATACGTTACTAGGAAAATCAAAAGATTTAAGTTAAATAATGTTGAATTTCATAGCTTTTAAACCCCTGACAGTAAAAAATACGCAAGACAAGCCAAATTTTCTTTTCTACTGTAATAATTATATCTATATAAATAAATAAAATTCTGTCGATTTGTAACACAGAACAACCTTACTCTTTGTTTTGTGGTTTTTAAATTCCAAATAACTAGAGTATATAATTACTTACATCAAAAAAGCATTTTTTAAAAATTGTTGTCTCTCTGTTTGTTCCAGCTATTTTCAGGAACTGCTATACCAATTTTGACGGGACTTTCACTGGAAGGTGGTTGATGATATAATATATAAATTAGTCTAATTTTTATTAAACTAG
Organism: Hyphantria cunea; assembly: GCA_003709505.1. NCBI lineage: Eukaryota > Metazoa > Arthropoda > Insecta > Lepidoptera > Erebidae > Hyphantria > Hyphantria cunea. The sequence goes on from PKRV01000635.1 coordinate 1,523,766, forward strand.
CTTCGCTCCGGGGCGCTACCTGCGGGGCGCTAACTGTTTCTTTAGTCTCCTTACTGATATAATTAATTCAAAAGTAAAAAGTTAAAGTACAAAAGTGTCAGTTTATCTGTCTGTCTGTTACGCTTTCACGGCTAAACCGCTGCACCTATTTAAATATTTAACAAACAAAAAAATTATATTATTATAATATTTACTAGCTATTGATCACGGCTCGGCCCTCTTGTTTGCGGTTGTCGTGGTAAAGGCTAGACTACGGCCTTTCCCAAGAAACAAAGTATCTCCATGCCAAATTTCATTACAATTGGTGCAGCGGTTTAGCCGTGGAAGTGTAACAGACAGACGTACAGAAAGACAAACAGAGTAAATTTCGAATTAATTTTTTCGTATCTAATTCGAAGAATGTTTAATCCATTTTTACTTAAATATTTAACATCATTACTACTGGAAGTTATTTTTACAGTATGCATTCCACAGATAATGTTAGCGTTATCATGCTAAATGGCGGATGAAAACTAAAGAGTTTTATCTAGAACGAGCATACAAACTTTTTGCAAGACAAATTATTGTACCTAATCTAATCGGCTAAAGCAACAGACGTTTCCTAGAAAGTATGTAAGTTGATATCTAGGCTGCATTCCAAAGGTACTGGATCGTTTACTTATTTTTTTAATGTATGGTCCTTTTTTTACGAGGGGGGAGGGAGAGAAACCGGTAGAACCGCGGGGCTTAGCCAGTATTAAGTAAAGTCGATACCTAGAAATAATTTGGTGGTTCTTCGGTAAATATTCTAAGAAAAATACTATGTGGATAGAATACTTGTTGCCGTTATCAATATCGAGCAAAAATGAGCAAAAAATCACGTTTGTTGTATGGGAGCCCTCTTAAATATTAATTTTAATCAGTTTTTTAGTTTTTGTTGTTATAGCGACAACTGGCTATAATAGGAAGGCACTCGCAGATGAACAAGCATAGCAAATCGTCAGTATATAAAGTTATCTTGAAACTTATAGGAACAGCAATATTGAAATATTAGAACGTTTTCAAACCAAAACCCTCAGAACCATCTTGAACATTCCACAACACATAAGCAATAAGTACATATATTATGACTTAAAATTACCAACTGTTACACAGTAGATCATGAGGGATAGCAACAACTACCAGAAAAGACTCTCTTGTCATATAAATAAGCTTGCTTTTAGACTGAGCAGGGAAGGAATCATCTAACTTAGAAGACTAAAGGACAGTGTTTCAACTCTACAAGATTCGGATTTGGCAGGCTGCATAGGTACACTTATATAAGAAGTATCCTACCAAGTTTAAAATACCCTATCAGAAGCAACATATCAGACAGAGTAGTGGCTTATAATGACATTTTATTGTCGCGATGCAGAAAAAAAGAAATATCAGCAGCAGTAATACATCATCCTCGAAAATTTCAACTATCTAACTTTCACGGTTCGTTAGATACAGTCTGGTGACAGACGAACGGACATACAGACGGACGGCGAAGTCTTAGTAATAGGGGGACCCTATTTTACACCGTTTACCCTTTAGGTAAGGAACCCTAATACTAGATAGGTACCGTGACTATTAAACTGTTCGTATAAATTAAAAGTACTTCTACTGTAGTATATAAACGAAGTAGTTTCACCCTTAATTCTCCAGCATTTCCGTTTTAAATATATTACCATTTACGGTTGGATTGTGTGTTTTATAACGGCAATTGTTAGGGAAAGTCCCATGGAATTCAGATCGACCATATCGGGCATTACATGAACAAAGAGAGAGACATCAAAAATTAATAGGCGAGACATTTGGATATTTTCATTGGCCTCTTCCAGAAATATATCAAGACCAAAATTACCCAAATCTAGATAGATTTGGGTAGATCGCGATCTCAATTTTAGTGAAACACTATTTGAATCGAAAAGAACGTTAGTGTTATTCTTAAAATGCTGCATGCTCGACCAATTCATCTAATTTACATAATAATATGCATTTTATAAATTCGCCAAATATAGCGTGGAGTAAATATGGTGTTCATACGCCAATCATTCGCATATGAACAATGTTATGTAACACAATTATAGCAGCAAGCCATGTTCTCACGATTGTTCTGAGATATTCCAAATATAATGTATCCTACATTATATTTGTTAAGTGAAGGAGAACGCGAGAGGATCCGCGGACCGGAACGTTGGCGAAGTTATACACAGGACATTCCTACATGGTTTATGTTAACCCTATTACTGACTGTCAAATAAGGAAGATTATGTTTGTCGAGTGTATGTATGTGTGTATATTTCTTTTTTTAGTTGGGATATGGGCCTGCAGTATCCTCACCCCCTCGGTGAAACATAGCGCAAGCGCTGTTTTGCACCGTTTTTCTGTGAGGTATTGATATCATTCCGGTGGAGCCGGCCCATGCGTGCTGAAGTGTGGCTCTTCCACGGTTTTTCTTTGTGTGTTCTTCTCGCCCTTGTGGTTTGCGAGGAAATTTTGGAGCGTTGGACACCTTGAAGTTGCTGTTCTCGCGACTCATCACTATGAGCCGGTCATTAGGGTAAGCCAGCCTCGAGGCTCGACCGCTGGATATCTCTCCGAAGAGAGGACCGGCGATTTTGATTCGTAATCGTGGTCCAAGCGGGGCGTTTCAGCCGCCTACAGATCATGAATGTATTTTCTGGGTGCGGCATGACTGCTATGCTATTTCGGTGGGGTAATATGGAGCAGTCTGCCCGCTCGAACATGACCGTGGCCAATCTTCAAACGTAGGCATCTACCGGTTCTCATCTGAAGTCCCGGTAGATGGTGGAGTTCCATAGGTCATGCGTAGGCACCTGTTCTCGGTGGCTTGACCCTGCGGTCAGGTTATACCAGGCCGGCCCCGAGAAGGTGAGGTGAGACCTGACATAGTTTTTGTAGATACCGAGTTTAGCTTGGATAAGCAGTTTCGAGGACAACAGGGGACGCAGCTTTGTTGTCGCCAGCCGTGCCTTGGTGACGACGGTCTCGACGTGTGACGCCATGGACAGAGCTCTATCCATGGTTAATCCCAGGTAGCGGTCGGTGTCCACAGGACTTCCTCGCCCATGAGACTTAAGCCTCGTCTTAGGAAGGTTCTCCCACGTAACCGTGGGAGAACCTTCCTACCAAACATCTATTATACATAATAATATACATTAAATTTAGATTTTGTAAACAATAAAACCAATTTAGCATACAAATTTAATTTAATCTTTAGCAAGTAATGAATTGGGATTTACTTTCAAATTAATCAACTCGAGAACTTCATAGCTACTTACGCAGCAAGATAATACTTATATTTAACATGGCATTTAAGACACAATCAGTTATATTATGTAAAAAAATATGTCTCCTTTTCTTAGCTTTACATCTTATTAGTATCATACGTTCTAATTAATAATTAGTAAGTTTCTTTATAACCAACAGCATTAAACAACTATGAAAACCATCCAACCAACTCTAGCAATTCTCTAGATATACGCTTATCAATGAAAAGATTCCATCTGTTGAGTTTTCCGGTTTTAAGTTCTTATCTAAAAACCCTTAGGAAACGGATAAGCACTGGGAAAATACAGTCAATTGTATTCGTCAATTGTCAGTGCGTAACAGGATCTAAGATACTGTCCTCTTGAGAACAAAGGTCAGTTACATATTTGTTTTAGGTATTTTTATTATTACTGTTAGTATAATTAGGCACTTGGGAACACATCATCATTTTCCGAGCCTTTATTATTCCCAAGATTATTTGGCGTCGGCTACTAGTTCAACCACCACTGAATGATTGAACTAGTTGTTAGTAAATTTAAGGCCACTGATTTCCCAATAACTAGAGGTTATAGGTACTTGGAAATATCAATAATAAAAATACACAAATTTTACTTGGATCTTTTCATGAAATTTTGAAAAATATATATAATACTAACTGAGCTCCGCGCTGTTACTGCCGTGTAAATAAAACTTAAATACCAAAAAACCCGGCTTCAAGAACTGAAGTCATTGAAATGTGACTACATGGAAAGCAGCAGCTTTCAAATAAAAAAATAATCATCGAAATCGGTTCACCCAGTCGAAAGCAATAAATATGAAAAAATACAGTCGAATTGAGAACCTCCTACTATTTTGAACTCGGTTAAAAAGTAGCATAAGGCGTGCCTTATATCCTCTTAGTGATTTAAGTGGTCGCCCTGCCTTTTTCTACTGCGCCAAGTGATGTGACTTCAAACCCCACATGGGACAACACATTACACAAATTGTTTATCTGAGCTTAAGTATTTTTTCTGTCCATTTCATTATGTTTATAAAGTCCCTCGGGACACAGGATGTATATTCCTAATGCGAGATTTGACTTTTTTTAAGCAAAAAAACGCTATCTGCCAGTAAAGTCTTGTCAAAATCGATCCAGATGTTCCGGAGATTAGCCGGAACATACAGACAGACGACGATAGTCAGACAAAAATAATTAAATTTTATTATGTGTATGAACCGTGAAACGTAGGTATTTAATGAAAAGCTTTTAATTTGAAACTACATACAGACACTTCAATTTTATTCATTTGTAAAGATTTACTTCGGCCGATGTATTATGACATTTTGCACCTATCACGAACATCTTCGCAATATTCTATTCTTTGAACTAACTGCACATACCAGTGAACAATATAAATGCCTTGCCTAGCCACATAAGTATGGCAAGGCGACGTTGTATTGGTTATAAGTATCAATATAACTTGCTAAGCACAAACAGAACACCTGCGTATTTCATTCATGCAGCGCCGCATACTGCCTTTTCTGGCAAAGTTCGTTACAGCTCTGGTTTCAGTGTATCAGCGATGTTGTAAGAACTACATCATTTGGATTTCCGAATACATATATTCATTTTATGTACAGTAATATTATGTGTATCATCATCATCGTCAACCCATTATGTCCCACTGTTGGGATCGGGTCTCCTCTCAGGAGAGGATTAAGGCCATACGTCCCCACGCTGGCCAAGTGCGGGTTGGGGACTGGCAAGACTAAGTTTTGGCTACGTAATCTTGCCGTTGGATGTTTTGAAGCCGCCCAAAGGCCTCCAACTAAGCTTCACGACTGTTATTCTATGATAACAACCGGGACCGACTGCCTAACGTGACCTCCGAATCACGAAGACGCTCATGGTAACATGCTACCAGCAGTCACCCATCCAGGTACTGACCGCGCCGTTGTTGCTTACCATATTATATGTATATTCGATAGGAAGTATTTTACTACTGAACCATTGCACCGATTTCAATTGATTTTGTCGTAGAGATACTCTGATTCTTGAAGATGGACTGCTAACTGATTTTTTTTAGTAATGTCCGTCCTTCCTTTATATAATTGGATAGTAATGAAATAAACTGTTTCCCCAAAAGAAGTTAATTGTAACCGCAGAATCTCAAACCTAATCTTAACCATTTTTTTGTAATCTTAAGATAAACGTGACCGGATGTGGAGTATAGTAAGAATGCTCCTCGTACAAAAACTATTCGAAGAACTTATGAATCATGACTCGCTGTGTGAGCAAAATAAATATACTTTTAATGACAAATACTACAAGTGGCAACACAATGATTAACCTATATTCAGCAGTATTCAGCAGTGAGAACACACTTGAATACTTCTAGGTTTGTGTATGTGATTTTTCTAAGGATTATGGCGCAAACGTAGTGGGCAGTATGGTAAACGATTAACTCCACCCATGGACACCCGCAACACTAGAGGCGTCACAAGTGCGTTGCTGGCCTTTGGGGGATGGAGGCGCTCATAGCCCAGTTGCACTCGGTGATTAGGAATATATAAAAATAGGGTTAGCAATGACGGTGCGGTCAGTACCTGGATGGGTGACCGCTGGTGGCATGTTTCCGTGAGTGTCTCCGTGATTCGGAGGTCACGTTAAGCAGTCGGTCCCGGTTGTTATCATACGATGACAGTCGTGAAGCTTAATTGGAGGTCTTCGGGCGGCTTAAAAACATCCAACGGCAAGATTACGTAGCCGCAACGTATTCTTGCCAATCCCCAACCCGCAATTGGCCAGCGCGGGGACTGTGGCGACTTCCACATACAGCAGCAGAATAATCATATGACAACGCCATCTACCGAAGATACGTCGAACTACGGAGTAAGTACAAAGGAAAGGAAGAAACTACCAATCCTGAATCGCGCAATAGATGTTCTCGCGCCGATTAGCATACGACTTTCCAACATCAACCTTTGGGCAATGGCGCGCCAGGCATGGTAACCTCGCCTTGTCTGAGGATCCTCCCTTTGTGTTGGAGGAATATGTAATCTGTTTCTCCATAGGGACCTATGGCCTCAACCCTCCCCTTAAGGAGACCCGAGCCCAGCAGTGGGACATTATGGGTTGTTGATGGGAGATGAGGGAAGGGGTTGGATATGGCTTCGTTATCCCTTACTCAATCGGTGAAACACAGCGAAAGCGCTGTATCACATTGGTTTTCTGAGAGGCCGTGGTAACACTCCGGTCGAGCCGGCCCACTCACGCCGAAGCGTGGCTCTCCCACGATAATGTGTGGTCTTAATAGCCGACTTAGGAAGCAAACTTAACAGAACAACAGCACTGCCAAGAGAATGAATACTTGTGACTAATCTTATATGAAGCCTGTGCCCGGTTTGGCAAGTTGCCTTTAGGGCAACTATCCACATATTCATCTCAGGTACATTTTTTAGTTATCTGACCTAATTGTATTTTCGATACTTCTATGATAATACCCTTTTCTTGGCTTTGAAAATGAAAAAGAAACAGGTATTTCATATGTTAAGCCTTGTAGACATGATATAACATAGTCGATAGAAGTATAGTTCAAAAATAATATTACCAGTTTTCCGATAAAATTAAGATGTAGCATAATTTTAACAGTAAAACTAAAATGGATTGCGGTATAATCCTGGTGATAACATTGGCTCTATTTCCAAAGTTGCCACATTCTACTATATTCAAGATAAATAACAATATTTAATTAATAACTTGCTTTAAAGTAATGATGTAGCTTAAATCGTTAAAACATACCACTATTTTATAATGTTGATTTACATTGGGATACGTACCTACTGAAAGACGGACTTCAGTAAATAATAAATTGTGATTATTTGGGTTGTCATAAGCTTGTTTCTATTTAACAAAAAAAACAGATAATCGTCTAGACCCACATCAGTAAAGTATCTCCGACACATTTTTACCGTCAGGCTACTTTCCGTTATAGTAGACAACTATCCCATTTTCGAGCGGCAAATAAAAACTAGTTTTATTAAATAACTATATTAAATTTATTCGTAAAAATGGACTACTGTGAAAGATCAAAGACCTATGTTTCGATATACATATTAAATTAGTCATAATAAAAAGTATTTTTTTTGCCCATAGCCTATTCTAAAAGTGGGGCAACTCTCCGGCTACTACTAACTATCCTGGTAGGTATTGTAACAGCAGTGGGAAACTCAATAAACATATATATATAACCTTTGTAGTTACTAACTTTTTTTTTTAAAGAGGATCAATCATTGTTCCAATTTTAAAATTCCTACATCATTTTCAATACATCAATTTTATTATTAACATTTGTTTATAAAATTAGTACATCCAAAACTAAAAATAGTCCAGCAAATTGTTTGCTTTACGTTCATTTGAGAGCACTTAGCTACTTCCGGAAGATAAATTCCTAACTATGTAGCACGACTTATGCCGCCTTCAACTTTTTTAGAACAATATGAAATTAACTGTAAAACTTTCAGTTTTTAAATTGCAACGAGAAAAATAACTTAAAACAAACCCCATACCAACCCGTATTGCCAGTGTGGTATAGTCACTACGTTAAAGGGCCTTTGTGCAGCAGTGAACTATTAAATGTAGTTCATGAGAATATTTCTTCTTTCTTTTTAGATTATGATCAATTGAACTAGTAGACTGACACTATTACCGTTGGAGAGCCACGCTTCGCCATGAATGGGCCGGCTCGACCGGAGTTATATGAATATGAAACATCGCCTGCGCTGTTTCACAGAGTGAGTGAGGATTCCGGAGGCCCATTTTTTTTACCTGTGGAAAGCCCCTTGGGCCTTCACCCCTCCGGGGTTTACGGCGGAGCCGTGTATCGGAATCGAACCGACTAAAACCACACGGTGTGCCACTCTGCGCCTAAGACGGGAGAGATCCGGGAACCGCTTTCTTACGCCATCCGGAGGGATTCCGGAGGCCCATTCCCCAATCCCCCTCGTCGGCAATGCACTCGTGACGCTTCTGGTGTTGCGTGTGTCCATGGGCGTCCAAAACAACCTTTAACTTGCTCACAAAATAAATACCTTTAAACTTTGTCTTCGAATTTTATGAGATTACTAAACAGAGTTTGTTTTTACTAGTTTTTGTTGCAAAGTAAACACACTAAAACTTGTTAATAACTTTATTTTAGAGCGTAAATAGGAAGTATGAGTATGTTGGTTTCAAGGATTTCACGCCATCACGATATTTCTTGTTTTTTCCGGTTTAAAAATAGTTTACGTATTGTTTTAATAGGCATCTTAATATTATCACCTTTTTATGAAAATCATGAGAACGGAGAAGTATGAAATTTGGCACAGTTGAAGACCTTGATAATCCATCTTTGCTTGGTATTTTATTTTGGTAAATTTTCTAAAAATAAATCCTATCCTAACCCGATTTATCGCTCCCCGAAACGTCCTACATAACAAATTTCACGAAAATCGTTAAAGCCGTTTTCAAGAATTGCTCGTTCAACGTTATTAGATATGAACAATGTGAGCAGGAAGCTAAAAAATCTAAATAAAAAATAAAAATATATATGATTTATGGTCGAATTTGAAGCACTGGGCAATCATTTGGTACCTATTATTAAAACAATGTTTATATTTCTTACAAAAAAACTTGGGAAAAGAGTAGGAAGAAAATTAAGAGTAATTACCTATTGTTTGAACAAATAGGTACATTTAATTAATGTACTCAATTACAAGGTTACTCTGCATATCAATGATCACAAGTATTAGATGATTAATAAATTATTACTTGTATAGTGTACTTCAAAATATTTGCGTTAAACCTTTATCAATTCCTTCTTATAAAATCAACTATCTGCCAGTAAACGTTCTTTGGAAATCGGCTGAGCCATTCCTGAGATTAACAAGAATAAAGACAGTGAAACTTTTTATATCTTCAAGGCACGAAAAATGTATACTACTGTTAACTAAAGTGTAGTAAGGATGTAATTAAGTGAAAAACCAAGAAAATGCTACAATAAAGTTTTCACATTATAATATTGTTTTTTATTTATCCAATTCATTCAATTCTACGTCAACCTAATTTAGACTGGTCAAGAATGCATGCATGTAGAATAACGTCTAATCTGTACACATTGGTATTCTATTCGATGATCTTGGAAACCATCTAATCGATTTTCAGTTCGATCGATTCATATTGTATTAATGTATTGGATTAATAAAAGTCGAGCATGACTGAAAAGAGACGCACACGAGGTTGCGTGGGTCAGCTAGTAAATTAAAAATATATAATTATAAAGGAAAAAATAAATTAATTATTTAGTACTCTATGGTTCCTGCGTGTTTCAGGCAGCTTGTACTTTCCATATTTTCCTATTTTCATAATTAACCGCCATACAATTGTCACACCCAGGTTACGCCCTTGTTTTCATGTAGCTTTATATAATCTACATATTTAAAACATAGAGTATTTTGAGTAGGATCGTAAAGAATGAATAAATGTGTTACTTAATTACTATCTTGTATCATACTTGAACATGATAATATGAAGAAATATCTTACAATAAACAAAGCATAGGTAATTTTGTGTTATGGCAATTATTGTACAGACATGTGTTAATGTCTGACATTGAATTGGAGGTCGGAGGAGTGCTTAGTTGATTAAATTATTGCTTTTAAAGTCAATGTCAAGGTGCGCTGTATTTCCGTAATCATTTTAATTGTTTTATCTACATAATACTGAAGTGGAGGTAACGCTAAGGGTCAGTTTTACCGCTTGCTATGACCTGCTGATAAAGTCCCTGATTGATTAATCTGTCTAATAACTTCAGATTTCGGTTTCACAATATTCGGATAGAGACACGCCTCGGAGAGCATATTAAAACAGTCGGTTCCGATTGTCATAAACATCTATTGCAATTTTTGTATGGAAGTTAGTAAATATACTGACAAATAATTCAACCTTCGAATTTAGTTGCGGAGGTCCGATGCTAGTCGCTTCGTGGCGAAAACCGGATGAACTTGTAGTCGACCCCAAATAGTTGGGAACATAAGGAAAGGCAAGGAAGAAAAGGCAGGTAATTATTTGACATTTTATCAAGAACCGGTGACAATGAAACTGGTCCTAAGTATTTTTCTTCTTTCAATTCGTTTTTATTTTACTTTACAGTACAATATGCGATATTTTTCGTTGAAATAGTTGTTCTGAATCTGAAAATATTTCGTAGTTTTTAATCATTATATTTTCATATTTTCCTTACCTTTTTCCGATTTTGTTATTGTAATATTGCGATCGATTTTGGCCCGACGTGTGCTCATGACACCATGGTATACCATACCACTGACCATGGTAATTTGATCTTTTTCAGAAGGTATAAGGCCAGAGGTTAATTAAAATTTAAAAAATTGGGTGAGGTAACTAGAAGAGAAACTTATTGTTTGTGAATAGAGATTTTTCTAAGATTGGGACAGGTTCTGATGTAATAAATCTATGCTGTTGTATACAGGCTCGGCTGAAGTGATACCGCAACCTCTACTCTATTGATGGCCAACAGTGTCGGTGTTCTTCTTGTTATGCCATCAACCTTTAGGTTTTATGGGGTTAGTAATTTTTAAACGTCATCTAACAAGAATCAGGTCATTAACGTTGATTTAAAATACCATATTTAATTTAAGGTTTGGGTCTTACAAACATGTTAGTTATGGCCGACCATAAATTAAATAACACCCTAATCTTACAACATGACAGATATAAATTCATCTTCGAAATTTAAAATCCAGGTACAATGATGGACATTTTATTTTTGAACTACGTGCTTCAAATTCCTGAACGATCCAAGCCCTTTCAGTGGCTTAAATTAAAAACAAACTTTAGTCCAAGGCAACAAGGTTCATTATGAAATCTGTGACAGATGAAACGAAATAATATTGTTCTCCGTTTAAATTTTTACATTTATAAGTAGCGCGCGTCAATGCATTCCAAAGTGTCATGCTGCATTCCACCTTAGAGCCATACATCACTTTGAAAAAAAAACGATCTCATTGGAAAAAGTGGTACAAAGAATGTATTTTTTTCTTTAAATCATTTGTATTGCATACATATCTAATGTTGAAATACTTTTTTAATCATGATCGCTATTTTAGTATCGTAAAATTCGCCGACATTTGTAACAAATAATCAAGAAAACCGACCAAATTAGAAATGAAAAACCATGCAATAACATTATTACCTTATTATTTTAACTTTTTTAAAACCACAGACTATGAGTTATTTTTAGTTACTTTGGTTGTATAATCTGTATTAAATGTTTTACACTTATCAAGGGAACGCGATGTGAGGTTGCTTATAAGTCTTTAGGTCAAGGCGGTGCGGTAAGCACTTCACACAACTCACGTTCTCATACTGTAAACATATGTGAACATTCAGGTTTTGACAATCTTTAGAGTTGCATTCTTCAAACAACAAAACATCTTCACAAACAAACAGACAGCACGGGGGACGTAGTGGTGAAAGAACGGAAACCAAGTTACATTTTAAATAAAAAAATGTAATATCCGTTGCTTTTTCGGTTAATTCTTTCACGGCTTAACTAATAATAAGTAGTATTACTAAACTCGAAGCTACTTATTTTATTTTTATTCAATCAAATATCAAAGTATGATTTAGTTTAGAAGAAAAGTTTTATATTCGCTTTTTTAATGAATTTCTTATTTGTTCAAAACGGCCTAAAATCGATGCTAATAAACTACAGAACCCACTACAAACTTACCGGTTTTTGAAACCTTCGTTAACGTATCATGGCCGCTATATGGTATTGAAATATAAAAGCTACATGCAAGACGCTTTTTATCTTCTTACTTGATAAACGACCTAAGAATCTATATATTTTCATTCGACTTATCAGTCTATAGATTTTAAAATTTATAGTTATGAAAAAAGCTTGAATATTACTCTATTTGTCAATTTTACATAATTTTGAAGTCTATTATTTTCAGCTTGTCGCTGTCCACTACCGAACGAAGGCTTCCCCCAAATAGAGAGTTCTCATTCCGAAACGAATTTTAACTTATAAAGAATACCTCACATTTTATTAAATATATACATAGTTTAGTAACAACACATTTTTAAAACAAAACACAAAAACAATTCACATTAAAACAAAAAACATTTTTTTTTTACTTAAAAACGAATTCGTTCAATGGATGATGAATGCAATCTAAGGAGTATTAATATAGTTTTGTATTTTTGTAGTTTTGGTTATTCTTTTAAATTCTTAAAAAAATTGCCGGCCACTGACCCTTCAACTCAACATAACTCAATTCTAAATTCAAATGCAGCAATAACTTTCACTTCGCGCAACACTGTTGAGTAAACTCACATGTCCAACATAATCTGAACCTTCACAAATACTAAACACTTTCTGGAATTAGCACCTTTTGTTTTATGTTATAGCTCTTTTTATATTGGAGTTTAAAGAATGGCGGCAAATGGTTTTTCCAATGTAGCCATTGTATTTCTACTTGTGAATGTACATATGCGATTAGGTAGGTAATTTATATTTCATATTTATATCGATTTTGTCTATATTGTATTGCAGTTAGAACTGAAGGCTACTAATCGACGTAATTTCAGAATTTGGCGTTTAAAATTGTTTTTGCACTGCTATAGTGTACCTATTTTTGTGGAAAATTCTGACCGTAAATATTTCTGGAAGTTTTGAATTGGGCGAACTATTCTTAATTTGAATTGAAAGAAGCAGTAGATTTTTCTTTGCAATCAGAAAACAATCTTAATGCTACATGTAAAACATAGGTACATTTTAAAATACATAAGATACACTTTAGGAGAAAGCGTACCCAGTAACTGAAAAGTGTCAATTTTAGCATGAAGTTAAGAAGGTTTTTTCGAAAGACGGTCCCCATTTCATGTCGTCCACATTTTTTATAATTTTTATCATTAACTCCATCACGACGAAGACTTGAAGACTCGAAGACTTAGAATTGAAGACTCGAAATACTTGACATTGGCAGAAATAGCTGATCCGGCTGATTGCCATATCATCAAAAGAAAGAAGAAGAAGTTAAGAAGTTTTATTTTAATAATGCCTAAAAACTATGATTATTAAATTATTCTTTTGGCAGTTTGACAGCTTTGGAAGATTTCATGAAGACAAATATTGTGTCAGAGTCGCTTTAAATTTATATGGAAATCAAAAGTAAATATTCTGTTGCGGAAATTATTTAATTTAATTTCCTGTAAACACGTTCGGCGCTGCAATCAGGAGTAATAAGGAAATTAACTGAAACAAACGAACTGAAAAATTACTTTGTACAAATCTTGTTATTGTACATACATTGATTTGTATGTTTTCCTTGTATTAAAATGATGTATAAAATATTTCCTGGATATATGTTTTTGCTGTATGGAATGTCATCACCCGTGTTCATTATGTTCTTGCCGAAATCAGCGGCTAAGGGTTCCTCCCTTAGCCGCTGATTTCGGAATGAATCCAGAATGGATCTTAGTATTTAATAGGTCCCTTTTTGGATACAGGCCTCTCCTTATAAATGAGGTTTGCTGTACTCAACCACACTCCTAGCTATATTTATACTAATATAAAGCTGAAGAGTTTGCGGGTCACGCTATTCTAAAAACTACTGGTTCGATTTGAAAAATTCTGTCAGTGTTAGACAGCCCATTTATCGAGGAATGCTTTAGGCTATATATCATCACGATAATACCAATAGGAGTACCTATTGATCAGCTATTACTATTTAAACTCCTAACGAAGGAGAGGCCTAAGTCACAGGACTGTTGAAGGCTGTACCAGAATGTACCACACTGGCCAGACAGGTTTGTATAGGATTTGTTTCAAGCTGGGAGGGATCCGAATGTGTTAAAAACAGCAGCTCCCGGATTCCTTCCTTCTCAGACTCAGTGTGGTTTTAGTTGGTCCGATTCCGACAAACCGCCCCGCCGCAAACCCCGGTGGTGTGACAGCCAGTGAAGTTTCCACACGTAAAAGAAAAGAAAAAAATATTGAGGTTTCCCTCTTTTAACAGTATCGGTGTTCTATAAAGTCTGCTTCTTCAGCCTTTTTTCACGACACGCACCAGATAAATAGAGGTAGCAATTCTTCGTATTCTTATACCATCACCACGCGGTTATATATCTCCAAAACTTAGTAGTAATTACACGATTGCCTAACAAACATCTTTATTAAAACCTTCGTAATTTAGTGAGATCAAACACCGCCATTTTTTTTTTGCACCCTCGCGTTAATATACCTATTTTCATTTAGATTGTGATCAACTTAGCTATGTACAAATTAACATATAATGCAGATTCGATACAGATTGAGGAGATAACGATATTTCCTACAGTCTGCTAGTCACTACAGCCTTCAGAATTTTAGAACTGCGCAGTACTTTTTGTGGCTAGACATGTGTGAACAACCAACTATAGTTACTTAGTTAGATGTTAATAGTTGATTTAATATTGTAAAGAAATCTCCCACTATAGGAATAGGTATATTTTGTGTCGTAGGGAACTTTACAAACATACAAGAAGTGGACACAAAAAACACCTAGACTCAGAACAACAATTTGTGAACTATATAAATTGTTATCTCATGCGGAGATCGAACCTATGAGGAGTACGGAAACATGAAACACATGCTAGATGGGTTATTCGCATAAAATAAATACAAATAGGAACATTCAAACAGATATTATAGTTATTCATTCGTATACAAATTCACACCGATCCGGAATTAAACCCATGACAGAACCAGTGACTTACAGACGTTCCAAAGGTCGCCAAAGGCCCCACAATGTTAACAAACCTTAATTTCAATCCACACATCCGTTAAGAACTGAGATGATTCTCAGAATCAATAGATATATTCCTCTTAAACGTTCCATCGATCGTGTGACTCACAACTTGCTTAACCGGTCTATGAATTGTATTAAGAAAATATGCTAGAGCAACTTGCTTTATGATTTACTATTAGATACTAGCTTTTCGCGGTTTCGCTTCGCAAAATGTTTCATACAAACTTTCATACCCCTTTTTTACGTGTGGCATCGGAGTGTGGTATATCGGAATCGAACCGACTAAAATCATACAGTGTGTTAGTCTGCGCCTGAGATGGGAGGATCCGGACCAATATATATATATATTGGTCCGGATGAAAGTTTCCAGATGTGTAATAATGTATATATATATATATATATATATATCTATATAACTTTCATCCCTTAATTTAACCACTTAATGGTGGTATTTTGAAAAATACTAAAACACGTATTTCATTACTTTAACCATTTCTTTGTCACGCCCTAGAGCCTAAACGTCTTGTCGTATTTTTATGCGAATGGTGTCAATAGATTCATCTTAGTAGTGGGTCATCAAAATTAAAAAAAAACAAAGTAAAAAAAAATTTAAAAAAATCTCATCTCTCTTTTCAGTCCTTTCTATCTTTTCAGTTATACAATAAATTTAATTAAGATATCAGAAATGAACGCAATCGGTTTTTTTTTTAAATTCGTTAAATCGTTACTTGTTTTTATAATCAGTTTAGTGATCTTGATGTAAAAGACTAACAAACAAAGAAACTAATATGTTACATTTGCTTTTACAAAATTAGCTAAATATGAATGGAATTAATAAAGATGTGATTCTCATCACTAAAGATTCATATCTATCAAAGTATATAGAAATATAAAATAAGAAATAATTATGGATCTCTATATTCGTTCCAAGGCAGTAGAGTCACGCTAATTCCACGGTTGGGCTGGCTGCAAACCCTCGCAAAGAAGATCTAGACAGCGTTCGTGCTGGTATGTTTCGTCTGTGGATGCACGACCGGAGTCCGAATGATGCAGAAACATCACTAGGCCACCACGATGTGTGTCACCATGCTGCGTTGTTGCTTTGTCTTCATTCGCAATGAGTATCATGACCACTACTCTTGGATTCTGCTTATGCTTTCCATCAGGCAGAGTATAGTCATTTTGGCAGGGCCAAACAAAAAAAAGGGACAACACTTTGTTTTATCAAACATTTATATCCGGATTCTGGGTGTACTCTGCGTAATTTCTTGTATGTTTGTAAAGTCGATGCGATATAACATATATTCCTCTAGAGGAGTTGTCTTTGAAAATAAATTATCGAAATATATTACAACAACAAGAATAAATGCGGAACTGGAAATAGGTTGATATTTATGAAAATATGGCGGAACATACAACTGATAAAACACACCTATAATAAAGAACGCATCAAGCTTTATTAATTTTACTTTTATTACTTTTCCTATAAAACGAGATTTTATTATGAAACCATAACAACACACATCTTTATTTAGCACACGTATTCATATGTAACTTGCCGTAGCCGTGTTATGTGTAAACGTATTCGCGACGTCCATTTTGCACCTTTATAGCTTAAATGTTCACAGACTCCATTTACGCACGCTTCACGCAAATAGCACGCAGTTTTTAATGACGGACTGGTACCTTATATCATTGCATAATTTATTGATCTGACATTATTAATAGGGATCATCGATATATTTATTTGTACAGCTGATGCCTAAGATGTAAAACAAGTTTCTTCCAAGTTTCCTTATTTTTTTTATTTCAATAATGATTTATTATTAATAAACTAATTTATAATTTGTTAATTAAACGTTACTGTTAAAAGCGCCTTAAATTTTCCTGTAATAAAATACCGAAACATTACTTGTGCATATTTAATTGATTTTTAATTTAAATTCAATATAGCTAATCACTGTATACCTATTTGTCCGTAAATTTTACATTGACGTAGCCGAGAATACAATTTAAGTCCAAGTATAGCTTGAGAATAAATAATAATAAAACAAAATATTGAATACATTACATACAGTTAATGTACTCTTAATGTGAGGACCAACCATTTTAATTATGTATGTGTTTTCCTTAAAAAGTTAAGCTGCTCAGGTAGACGCAAACCTAAAATAAAGACTTATGCTTTGATTTAAATTTACCCGTATTGTGAAAGTATTATTGGTAACAAGAGGAACAATATAACACGTTAAAAATATTGTTTTTTTGACAGGAAATTTTCGACTATACTTATAAAACTTGCTTCCGTGAGTTACTTATTTAGTGTTGTGGGTATGTAAGGCTTCTTTATATGTTTACTACGGCCGTGCGCTTGTCAATAACCCCTCTATGTGTTACAAACAAAGGCTACACTCTTGTTAAAAAACTGTGTGTTGTTAATTACTAGAGTTTCACTTATATTCTTCACAAACCAAATTTAAGTCGTGCGTAAACGCTGCGTTAAAATCCTCAAGTCTACAAACCCCGTTATGTTTACTGAACTATTTATGGACTTTATAGCCTGCAACCAGTCGATATCTGAAGGCTGATCAGTACTACATCATTATACCATTGATGTATTCAAGTGCGGGAACGTGACTGCTTACACACTGAAACATACAATCTATATCTACTTATTGTATAGGGTCCTTTACAACTCGTTTAATGATTTCCTTTGAGATATAAAGTTAAGATAAGCTAAACATCAGAATAATGATCTTTACGAAGGTCATGTCTCTTTTTATTAAGCCTTTGATAGTCATAGGACTCTGTTTAGGAAAAAGACCTTATATTAGTAGAAGGACTTGTTTCAAGTTGCTGTTGTCCTGTATAATTTGCTCCATACACCCGCGGGATTAATAAAGGACACACTGTATTCTTACTCGTACCTCGTTAGTCTAGCGATTGACGTATACAACTGCCGAGGAGGTTTCAGGGATGAACCAAAACAGTTATTGAGTTTTTCTGATTGTGGAAATTCTTTTTTTTTTATATTTAAGCTGCCAAAATGACTCTGCCTTGCCTGATGGAAAGCATGAGTAGAATCCAAGAGTGGTGGTCACCATCCTCAATGCGAAAAAGAACAATGCAGCATGGTGACNGAATCCAAGAGTGGTGGTCACCATCCTCAATGCGAAAAAGAACAATGCAGCATGGTGACCCACACTATGGCGGCCTGGGGGGAAAGGGGATGGTGAGGGGGATAGGGGGCGTTGGATTGGGGTATGGGCCTCCGGTATCCTCACTCACTCGATGAAACACAGCGTAAGCGCTGTTTCACACCGGTTTTCTGTGAGGCCGTGGTATCACTCCGGTCGAGCCGGCCCATTTATGCCGAAGCGTGGCTCTCCCACGGTATTACTCAATAACTGCTCGGACTTTGGAAGTTGAGTTCTAAACCCCGTGCCTCAGAGAGCGCGTAAAACGGTCGGTCTTGCGCCTGATCTCTCCCCGTGTCGGTTAACCGCCGCATCGGATTATGTGTCTGGCAGTCTGACTGTCAGGCAATCTTTAGTATTTATAAATTAGTGGTATGTCCTTAATAGTTCCACAGTTTGAAGAAACTTAGTTATATAAGCTGCGATTGTGCTATATTGTTTAGCAATAATGTGTTGAATACGTTTGAAAACAACATTGCTATGAAACTTACGACCACCTAGTTTTATTAGCCACGTTACTTTCTATTTTTTATTTTTCTTTGTTAGAAACAAGCACTAAACTTTGCCTGTATAAAGGCGTATAGGTTAGTGCTTAACTTAGTTATAACTTTTGGCACCTTACACTTATAATGGACCCTGAAAAATAGTTCTGGGATGGGCACAGCCGCACTCCGCCTTTTTGTGAGATATGGCGTACAACTCTCGTTGCCATGATTGATTATTCTGTTTAAGAGGTTTGATTTGTTACGAGCAAGATATGTGGTGCAATTATTGTTTATAGTATGACTGTTAATAATAAAGTGTTACAGCACATTATTATACGTCATCATACTCACCAATGCCACGTAATGGAATTCGGCTTGATTGACTTTGACATATAAATTGTTACAAGCCTCAAAATAGAAAAAAAAACAAATTGTTAACTAAATTTTTTAATTTTTAAAAACTTATACATTGGTTGTGTGCTGTGTTTTGCAAATAATGTCATTATTATTATTACACACAACGCCATCTAGCCCCAAGTTAAGCAGAGCTTGAATTATGGGTACTAGACAACTGATATAAATACTTATATACTTTTTCTTGTAAATACATACATGTTGTACATAAAACACACCCACAAATATTTGCAGATCATAAAAACATTTGGTCCCACCCGGGAATAGAACTCGAGACCTCAAGCACAGCAGTCGCATACGCTACCACTCCGCCACTAAGGCAGTTGTTAACTTATATCTTATTATCTCGATATCCGATCAACTTAAGCTGAAAGACTAAAAAGTTGAAACTTTACACATCTGTTCGCAAACCAGACTTATCTTGACTAAGAAACTTATTTATTTACACATATTAAATTACATTCAGGCACAGAACATAACATAATGTTCATCACACAATTTGCCTCAAGACGTCGATGGCTCGGGGTTCAGCGGTGTACCAGGTAGATAACATTATTTATTTGCTAGAAACATTATACAGATCTAAGGGCTAGTCTTCAGCTCTTCATATTTCGCCTCCTGAATTCGGCAGACAAATATACAACAACAATTTAACTATAATGATTAACAAGAATCATAAGCAATTAGTGTTTCATGGTGTCTAGTAAATTTCACAAAAACAATGTCAATAAAAAATAATAAAAATGTCAAGCGTTTGAATTTAAAATTTTATGTTTACTAAATTGGAGTCATTTTAATAGGCAACATTTGACGGATGTGAATTTTATCTTCATAGTGAGGTGACCAGCTTAAAAACATCTATTAAAGTGAATGAATCGATACGGATTTAACACATATGTAAATTTTAAAAATCATTAGGTGAATCCCTATTACGGTATTAAACAAGTTTTGATAAGGCAATTTCTTCTGATTTGCAAGGGTTTCCTTCTTGTGCACACCTGGTATACTGGTACCCGAGACTGCCGCCAATTTTAGGCAGTTCGAGTTCGACATAACTACCTCGGTGGTAACCAATTTGATTTGCGTCCAGAAAAAAAGGGTAGGTTCGGCAATACTCAATCGCATTCTGTCGAATATTACGCCCCAAAACAACCCCTAAAAGCCAAACATTACTACTCAAAACAACAATCATTTCGTTTCTAAGAACCTTATTCGAAACAAGACATCAGTAAGTCATAATTCTTTTAATTGTTCAGAGAAGACACAAGAAATAACAGTTATAAACTTTAAAATAGAGCAACGGGGCTAGATACGCTTTATTGTGTAAAATACAGTTCGAAAAACGATATAGAATATTCAACAACAATAGCGTTTGAAGTGTGTCCGCGTCGTTTATTTGCTGGGTGGCGCCAGAACGGGCGACGCGCCGTCCTGGCGCCCGGGAGCCTCAGAAACGACGCGACGCCCCCGAGTATTTACTACAGGTTCTCACTTGCAACTCGTTTATTGACCCGAGAAATTAGCATTTCTGCTCACATCTCAGGTTTACAACACACTCAGACTTATGTTTGGAAATATCAAATGCTTTTGAAGAAATCGTTTTGTTGGTCACCTTTTTTTTAAGACAACTCTTAAACTCCTGTGTCGCAGGGAACCCCTAACAGAAATATAAATAAAATGAAATATTCCTGACATGTAACACAACGCCATCTAGTCCCAAACTAAGCAGAGCTTGTATTATGGGTACTAGATAACTGATATTAATACATAAATACTTTTTTTTTGTAAATACATACATATTATACATAGAAAACACCCAAACTCCGAAACAAATATTTGCAGATCATACAAACATTTGGTCCGACTCAGGATTCGAACCCGAGACCTCATGGACAGCAGTCGCGTACGCTACCACTGCGCCACCGAGGCAGTCATAATATATGAAAGAGACACAAAGAACAAAAATTTTTTAATAAAACAAAATGTTGTCCTATGTGGACATTAAACCATCACCACTTGTGCATTAGGAAACGCCAGTCAAGTTCCGTGCCGTTTTACATTTGATAACACATTCTTTAGGAATGTTAAAAGTACTTAATTATCACTTAAGGAGCAAAATTCATGTACATTAACGGTCGCACGTTAATGTACATGAACTGACGAAGAATGCCTAATTTTAAAATAACAATAGATAGCGGTTTGATACATTTATTAAAATATAGCCTTTAGATTGTAAAGCATTGGGTTAGCGAGCAAACTAAAGTAACTACCGCTACCAGTAGAAAAATTGTGAAAACTTCTTCTGGCAAAGATTGAGGGAGCATGATTGAACATTCGTTAGTACTAGTTTGCTGTTAAACACACATATTTCTGGCATAAATTGGTACATGAGTGGTCTGGAAAATTTCCAACTTATCGATGATACAAGACTATCTTTTTTCTTTTCTTTTTTTAACATTTGGCCCTGCCAAATTGACTCTAGTCTGCCTGATGGAAAGCATAAGTAGAATCCTAAAGTGGTGGTCACCATACTCATTGCGAATCCAGATAATGCAACAATGCAGCATGGTGAACCACACCATAGCGGCCTGTGTGAAGCTTATGCATCATTGGGCCTCCGGTATCACACTCACCAACGATACACTAAAGCATGAATGCTGTCATTTCAAGTAGATCTTCTGTGCGAGGGTAGTACCATCCCGATTGAGCTAGCCCGTTTGTGCTCAAATCAGCGTGGCTTTACTACTTTTTAACCTTTTCTGCATAGTGTCCTTGAACTCTACGTACTTCTCCCAGCGATGCACAATGCACATGCAAAAGTTCACAACTACATTCACTTGTTATAATTAACAAGAGCTTCTTTCTCCATGTTGAGGTCGAAAGATTATCAGACACTATTATAAATAAATAAATTACTCCCGAGCGCAGAACAAATCAAGTCAGATACCATCATTGATTGACAGTGAACATTCGGGAACCTCATACACTCGGTGATTGTTATCGAAAAAAAATGGTAAAACATTACATTTTAAGGTCCTGTACCTTCCTTTCGAACCGACGTAAGTAACCTTGTCATGGCTCACTCCAGACGATATATCGTAATTTGTCAACATCCTGTCCCCAGACGTAATTCGTAGACATTTTTAGATATTCATCACTAACATGCATATCGGATGTATAATTCGGCAATTAGCATTGACCAGCTTTGACGATTGACCACGATTGATGCGGTCAATCGGAAATTGAGTAAAGATGTAGATTACACAATTAAGCTTAAAATTACTTGTGTACTTAGCGGTTAATTTAAATCATTTTGAAAGAATTTAATTATTTTAATGGATAGACTTGTACAGCCCAATTAATACCAGTCCATCCATTAGTACCAGTTGTAGTTCCACGAACTTAGGTAATAAAATATAAAATAAACATTTTTTCTTTTACTTCTGGTTAATTCGATTCCTCTTCTTAGTGCTTCCAATAAAGCTTCTAATGAAACAATAGCTTAGAAAAAAAATGCAAGAAATTAAATCAGACTTGTCCGTTACTAGGTAAATACTAAATGAAAGTTATATCGAATGATGAAACATAGCCTGCTTTCTGAGTATTTTTCTATTAAGGTCGTTGTGTAATACATTTTTAACTCGCAAAACAAACTTTATAGTCCACATTCTCATTATTCTATATAATTTCATATATACACAGGTGATGTATAATTGACTGAATAACAAATAAGTACATTATTGGCAGAATGACGACGTCTGCCGAGCTCCCGAAATATAATTTTAGCGTTGTGTAATTGTTTTCAAAGTAGGGTGATGACTGTCAGTAAAACACATACAATATTACAACAGTTATACAATTTCGTACAGACAAGCGTAGGTGCAATCATTATGTGTTCAATTCGAGAAAATAGCACTTCGAAGTGAGAAAATGTCAATCCTATGTTAGGGGAAAGTAACCCTGTGGACTCGGCGCGTATTTTATAGTCGCCACATAACACGGGGGTCGCTACGAAATGGATTTTAGCTTAGCTTTTCATTAGCATGGACAAGGTTAAGCAGATTATAGCTCGTGGTGTTAAGCTGATTATTCTATGTTTTATTTTATATTTATTTATGTAACGTATTACAGAATTACATAGTCACATTTTAATTATGACATGTACACTAGGTATTGGAGTAGATAAACAAGTAATGAATTATTAAAAAAATAAAACCCGTATGCGTCAATATCATATACAAAACATATAAATTTTGTATACGTATAATTATAATAACCTTTGAAAATTCTCCACTTTGATAACATTTTTGATGAATTTTGAAAACATATTTTTTTTTCTTAATCCTTTTTTTTTGTTGTCCCTCACACGACTATGAGGACACGAAGCTCAATAGCTTCGTGTCCTCAATCAATATACCACTAACATGTAAATACGCCAAGCCGTTTAGGCGCTAGGGCGTGCCAAAGAAATATACATACATACATACTTTCGAAAAACATTACCCGCTTTCTTCAGCATTCGGGTAAAAAAAGTAAACTATTTAAAATAAATCAATTATAAATTTTGTAACTTTTAATTTTTAAAGGTTCATTGCATAGGGATGAATATAGAAATTAAATATGGGTGTACGGAAAATAATAATAATTGTTCTTACTTATGAAAATATTTAATTGCGAGAGTAAAACCCAAATTTAGGCCAGTTAAATTGAAGAGGAGAAATTCTCAAGGAATCGATAACTCTTTACCAGGGCCTAAATAAGAAATGTAGCTCCCAATACCTTCAACAAAATCTATACCAACAATGACCATTGATCGTTGGCCACGCAATATTCTCTTATACAATTTATCTTCGTATCATGCAATATATTTGTTATACGAACATCTTAACTGATCTAACTCAGAAAGAGTTCTTATACCCTGTACAAGTTAGCTTGATGTTTTTGACAGATGGGCTAGTGTTGGGAAACAAAATATATAGTAGCCAACAAAATAACGTTTTAAAATACTTGTAACTGTAACGAGATGGTGTGGATGTATTATGTGTGAAATTCTTTATTACAATAGACGTATAAAACATTGGGTAGATAAGCGAAGGTGGGTCAATGATCATAAAAAATACCTAGTTAATATTACAGGGTTATTTTTGGACGTCCCGCCAAATTTAAATAGTTAGTTCCGACCATGAAAGTAAACTACTTTCTCGAAGAAACACGGGTCAAAAATGAAAAAAATATCCATACGAAATCGACCAAGTGATCCAGTAGTTTCTGTGGGAGGGTCGAATTTATTTAATAAAATAGATTTATCTTCAAAATAGTTTTTATAAAGGAAGAGGAGCACAGCCAAGATCATCATCACCAGAGTCGTCGGAGCTTGTCATCATCTCGAACCTCAATTATTATTTCGTGATCAATAAAATTGACGAAGTTCCCTTCGTCAATTTCCTGTGAATGAATTAATTGATTGTTAAAATAATATAATACATAAAATAGATATTAAGAAAAAGGATTATTTTTACTGACCTTTGATTTGTGCCCATACCAGTTCTATTGCATCATATTGATAATAATAGTGGCAACGCGGTTATACAGTGATCAGATGATCACTGTATGACCGCGTTGCTTTGCTGCTTCGTCCAGTAAATATATTGGGTCCCTCGATTTGTGTGTGGTCACCAGGCCAAGCAGTTCGCACTTAAGCATTGTCATGTCGGCATTTACGTCCTTGTTTATGAGTCACTCTATTATATCGACTTTTTTGTTCGCCATCATCGGAGCCTTGTCAATTTGCGTGGAATAATAGGATACATTAACCATTACTGTTATATAAGGATCACCCTAAGGGTGTCTTTCATTTTATAAAAACATTCCTAAAAAGTTTCGAAGTTCATCTCCTCGTCATACTCATTCGTTTTTTTTTTGGAGTTAAATGCCAGTAAACAGTTTGGCACAAAACATTGGGTAGTACACCTGCGTGGTAAATTATCAGTCTCTGTCCTTTTCCATCTGGTACTTTTGTAGACCATTGGGCGGTATCAACGTTTCTCAAAATTCTACGCAATAGTTTTGACCGCGAGGTTCAACAGTCGTCATATAAATCAGCTTCTCTTAATGTCACCAGCAACTTGTCAAGTGTAGGCAATTCTTTTCTTGGGTAATAACCATAAATGTGGTTCTGTATGGCCACACATTGAAAATCATCAATATTGACGGTAGGTTGGATACGCCTACGATTTTTATTAGTAGACGACAGTTTATTCTCCTCATCACCTTCTTTACCATATTTTTCCGTAGAGATTCGGGTCATAGTAGCTAATAAAAACCCGGTGGGGCGGTGTGTCCTGCCACACTCAGGTCAACATGAGGCGCTTGTAGGCGCGCCTCCTCCTTCTGCGAGATGACTTCCTCGTAGAAGGTCGCGAGCGCGGTAAAACCGCTCTTGCCACCGGCCTTGGAGAGTACGACTGCCGGTACCGAGAGGTCTCCTCCGATGACTGCAGTAAGAGCCCGGCGCTGCGGCGCCCAAGCGGGCACACCGCCAGCGTGTGTTGGGCCGATTCTTCACTGCAGTCGCAGTGGCGGCAGGCGGGACTCAATTCCCTTCTGGCGACCGAGTGCATACTTCCTGAAGCAACCGTGCCGGAAAGCACCTGCGTCAGTCGGAAGGAAAGAGTCCCGTCCCGCTGCCGTCCTGCCCACTCGAGGATCCTCTGCCTCCAGCCGCTACGGCCACCGAACCGTCGTGGCTCAACGGGCGGCTTCATGCCACTCACGTACCTCTTCGGGTGGAGGGCGAATGCCCGGAATTTAGCCACTGAATCCCACGGGGGTG
>PKRV01000635.1:1551215-1660979 GCA_003709505.1 Hyphantria cunea
GGAGTGCTTCCCTGATGCAGCTGAATGGCAGACTATTAAAGGCGTTGGCGATGTCGAGAGACACCGCCAACACCACGCCGCCACAGCTCACCGCCTCCTCGGTCACGGCCCACAGGCGCATCACGGCATCGACCGTCGAACGCCCCTCTCGGAACCCGAATTGGGCGTCCGACAGGTCTGGACCCACCTCGCTGAGGTGCCGGACGATGCGGGCAGAGAGCACCCTCTCGAACAATTTGCCCGCCTCGTCCAGCAACACGATGGGCCTGTAGGCCGCGACCGAATCGGCAGGCCGTCCCGGCTTCCTCAACAGGACCAGCTTCCCGCTCTTCCAGCACTCAGGGAAGCGTCCGGACGCCAAACTAGCGTCCAAAACCTCCCTGAGGCGGTCCGACATATGGTCGAGGGCTCGGGCCATCACTCGGGCTGGTACCCCGTCCGGCCCGGGGGCGGTGTTCTTCGAACGAATCCTCAGAACAGCCGCCCCTACCTCCGATTCCCTGACGGGCGGAACGTCGACCTCAATGCCCCCGTCGTCTCCGACCGAACTGGCCATCGACGGGGGCGTGTGTTCCGCCCGCTGCGGGAATAGGCCCTCGACCACTTCCTGCAGGAAGCTGGGCTGGAGAGTCTCGGTAAGGGGAGGGCCCGCCGTGCGGAGCTTCTGACGCACCGCACGATATGGGCGACCCCAGGGGTCACGATCTAGACCCTCCAGCATCTCCTTTCGACTTTCGTCTTTGGCGCGGCGAATGGCCAGCTTCAGAGTTTTCCGCGCTTCGCGGTACTCCTCGTAAAGCTGGCCCTCCTCGCCGTCTCCGCGGCGCCGCCGCCGGCTGCGGGTGTAGGACCTCCGGGCACGAGTACAGGCCGCACGGAGGTCCGCCAACTCCTGGGACCACCAGTAGACCTCCTTCCGTGGAGGCCAAACTTGAAACAAACCCTACATCAACCCGTCTGGCCAGGTGTAGTAGACCAAAACATTATTTCTAAGGTGAGGCCTATGTCCTGCAGTGAACTGTTAAAGGTTGTTCACAATTCAGTGCTAACTAGCTAGTCAGCTTTTAATGAAACCCATGAAAACATAAGTAGTCACTTTTTTACAGTAAAAAAACTGATGAAAAACTGAATAAATTTGGAAAATAATTCTGCAGTTATATACATTGATTTCACGTCAGATTAAGGATAGTGTATTCTGTTCAGTTCCGAGAGGGTGGTTTGTTACAAACGGTTGGATTGTTAAACTATAGCAGTTGGTTATCGCCTCGCATATATAAATATAGGTATATAAACATATACAATACCCGTGATAACAATACGCCTGCTTGGTGATAAGCGGGCTTCGTACTTCTGACCAGAATAAAAACAAAGAAAATAAGTGATTATGTGATGATATTTACGTAACTTTTTTTAAGAAACCGGCTTTTATGACATGATAATAAAAAAATAACTTTAAGCCCTATCATTTGATATCCGTATCGGGTGGGTTGTTCAGAAATACGTATGAGCCGCTATTTTGTTTAGGCGTCCATTTTGGGTTAATAATAATACTGAATGTTTATATTTGCATATCATCAGAAATAAAAGGAGATTTCGAATTGCAGCTCAATCGGTAATCGTGAAGTGGATCAAATTTAACCTGTAAGACATGATTACAGACAAACATCGGGACAGGTGAAACTAAAAATGAATGCTTGTATTTAATAATAATTGAGTCTTCCTACGAGGTTAGTATTGAAAATATTTTGAAAGCTTCGAAGAGACACCTCGGTACTAGCTTTCTCTATTTTGGAAAGCTTATTCTGCATACCCATATCCACCGACTTGATTTTTCATATATTTCTTTAAGTAAGTTCTGTAGGATTTAGGTGACGTACAGCACAATTCTACAACAGCCTACTTGTCCCCAATATCTATCACAAATACAGAATGTTGGCAATAAGATTGGTCCCAATGATCTGCTTAGATTGCGATTGTGACTCAGAAACTGCCTTTACCTGTTGGACCAGTGCCCAATACAACAGAAAGCACATAAAATATGTTCTTTTCTAACTGTGATTTTTTTTTTTGTGAGGTCCTTATTGCTCAGATAAAGGTCATGGTTTTGAATACCACCCGAAATAATTCTGTAGATATATACATACATTCTGGGTAGGGATATCATTCGCCCATAATATGTTTGTCATATACATCATCAACCGTCTTTATTAAATCACTGCTGGAAAAAGACCTATCCACAGAAAGGAGATTTTTGCCACGCTTGACCGAATACACGTAGCCACGGGTAAAAACTAGTCAAATATCATGTATATTAAACGTTTCCTAACAATTTTGCTGCACGGTATGTTTAGTGTAGAGCCCTACTTTCGCACCGAGCGTAGGCGTGGCTTTTATGATCTAGGAAGATCATAACTATAAAACCATTCTTGACACTTGTTCTTCATCCTGATAATTCTTGATACTTGATATCTATAAAATTGGATTGAATTTTATTTCTACTGTGGGTGATACGTTACGTGCTAATTTAATAAAAGTAGATTATTTTTCTATTAATATATTTTATAAGATGGTGGACAATTGGACCGTAATCCCCAAAAACTAATATATTTAGAATCGTGGTAGGAGATGAAACACAAGACAAAGCGAGGATAATTTTAATTCATTTCGAAACAATTATACAGTATGTCTTCTAATAACGCGATTAAAAAAATTGTTACAACGGCATCTATCGAACTTAAACGGAACTAATTTACATGATTTATATTTGACAACAATTATTCAGTAACTTATAATTGTACACTGAATACGTATCAAAACTTCATTCACAGTTTTCTTTTATTGATCTGATTAATTTAAACCATATCTTACCACTAGTTTATTAACACCCATCTGGTGTGTCTACTCACCTCCATAAAAATAGCAATATATTTCTATAGGTCCTTTTTCATCGAGAATGAAGACAATGGAACAACGCAGCATGGTGACCCAGGTACTAAGATTCTTTTGCATTATTACGCCTCAAGTCTCGCACTTACCAAA
This sequence comes from Hyphantria cunea, assembly GCA_003709505.1. Classification (NCBI taxonomy): domain Eukaryota; kingdom Metazoa; phylum Arthropoda; class Insecta; order Lepidoptera; family Erebidae; genus Hyphantria; species Hyphantria cunea. Next base: position 1,554,255 of record PKRV01000635.1, read on the forward strand.
GAAACACGAAAGCATGAATACTGTCACTTTTGGTTGGTATTCTGTGAGAGGGTAGTACGAACTCGATCGAGCTTAGTTCGTTTGTGCAGACATCATCGTGGCTCTACTACCTTCTCGTAAGGAAGAAGATCGGTACTTAGTGACAATGTTCTGTGTGAGACCCTGATCACTTCGGTAGAACCGGTCCACTTGTGCTGTAGCACCTCTCCTACGTACGTGGATTGGGGATATGGCTAAAAGTCTATCTTTAAGCAATGTAGTGATGAAAATTAAACTATGTTATTACACATAATTTTTAGACACATGACGGGCAGCGCCGTCTAGCGTCAAACTATGCAAAAATTAGAACAAGTTGCAGAAAGTCGAATTGACTGTTCGAATACTTGTATAAGTTTTTTGTTCTAACTACATATTATACATAGAAAACACCTAAATTCCGAAACAATAGTTGGAGATTATACAAACATTTGATCCGATCAGAGACCTAAGCACAACAATCGCATACACGCCACCAAGACAGTCAAAGTAGGTACACCTAAGCATAAAATAAAATACACTTTAATTTAATATTAATTTATTAGAAGCACAAAAGAGTTGTGTTACCAGAGGACATAATTTGAAAATAGAATGAACTGAAAAATAGTGTGGTGTATGCTCCCGCGCAGGCCGGCGTCGCCCGATCGGTGAGTCACATCCCTCTGGCGCCACTTGATTTATTGCAGACACTTGCAGAACTAAAGCATTTAAAAGATCGTGAACTCTCTTCATTATTATAAAACAACTTATTCATCACTTAACTTGACTAATTTCTAAATTCGGCACAACACATGTAAGGGCATATAAAAAGATATCAGTTTTAATCAATATTTGACACTATTTATTAATAAATACAAGTTAATGTAAAACAATGTAGTTTACAAAGGACGCCTTAGGTTGCGACTAATGTCTATTCGCAACATATATATATATATATATATATATATATATATATTATATGTATACATGCATTATAGGCCGCATAGGCAACTAGCTCACGATATTTCGCAAATCTTAACAACACAGGATACACAGTTTCTATAAAATATAAAAAAATTATTTTATATATTATTATAATTTATATTTCTATAAAATATAAAAAAAGAATTTAAGGTTACTATAATTAAATATATAATACTTTACATATTTACTGATGACTAAACAAAATGGCGGAATTCACCATTTGAAAATAAGAATATTTTTGATGGCGCTTTTTTCAGTGCAAAGATTCTTTCTATAACACGGCATAATACGACTACAATTATTTTTTGTGTGTAATCTTCTACGAAGCGACCTACGTCCCGCAGTGGGCCACTGAAATCGTGAAATCTAAGATTGAAGGAAGAGAGAGATCATATTAGGGACGCAAGTAGTGTTACGAAATTATTTGAACAGTTTAGATATAAAAACTAGAAGACTAAACAGACAGTAAGCTACGAATTTATAAAGTTATTGAGCAAACATCTTTTCATCGAGTCGTTAATAAAAAACAATATTAAATGTCAAACAATAAGCGGCCATCTTAGCTTATTGACGTCTTACAGAATATTTAAGACATAAGTAACAAGATATTATACAAAACAATCGCAGTCATTGGGACTTGCGGTTTTCCTCCAGGAAAATAATAACCAATGTTGAGGTACAACCTTTGAATGAGAATTCTTATAGGTATTATAAAATATAAATAAAACCAATAAGTCACGTTTACTCAAACAGGGTAAATAAGTAAAAGGTAAAAACTGTTATTTTGCTAAATTACTTCAATCCACCGTCGCATCTGACTACAAGCAAAACTTCATCATGGAAATTTGCGTCTTTTTAGATAACAAATTTCGGCCAACTAATCCAGTCTGGAGGGATAGATTCGTACAGGATTTTTATCAAATTATTCTTCTACTAGCGGTTGCCCGCGGCTCCGCCCGCGTGTACTCGTATGTCGGCTATAAGTTAAAAGATTTTTTATTGGCTGTGGCGGCTCCTGAAGGTTAGGATGACAAACTTTGCCTGAAGCACAGCACATACCATTAGGTTCGTCCGCCCATTTCTTGGCAGAGCAGTTAGAGCAGATCTTATTCATGACTCCGATTTGGACGGACGCTTGTTGTGCATAGTCAACCTGCGGATCTTATCTGAAAGCCAGTCTGTTACTGTTAGCTAAAATTGTGAACTCTATTTGTCGATAACTGCTGTCCCTCTGCCTGAGATCTGAGTCGCTGCAAACGCACGACACTCGACTCTCTTTCGCGCAACTGAGAGGTCCTTATATTTTGTTTATGAAGACACTAGGAACGCTCCAACCTCGACCCTTGAGCGCGTACCTCAGAGGTTCTCAAGCTTTGTTCGGCAAGGCATTGCGAACACCATGCTAAAAATGGTTATTGTGCCTCACTCGACATGGCTAGGTATGTGTGTTGCGGATTTTTTTGTAAATATTTATAAGATCTACAATTAATTAGAACTTTTTATGGATCTATCTTTTATAGTTTAGGCAGCGTACGCAAAATAACTTTTCTGGTTGATTTTTTACACCTTGTATTCGAAAACCCCATATATCTTACGGAACCCTATTTTTTTTTTTCAAAATGAAAAATACCTATGTTACTCGTGGACAATGTAGCTTACAAATGGTGAGAGAATGTTTAAAATCGGTTCCGTAGTTTTTGAGCCTATTCATTACAAACAAACAAAGTTTTCCTATTTGTAATATTAGTGTAGATTTGAAGTGCCGTTATCTTGAATAGTTGGTCCGTAGTCGGCTATTCCGATACACCTACCTACGGGATAAATAGGGGTAACAACACTTTTTATTGTTAATGCGTTACCAAATTCAAAACTTAAATGATTATTGATATTACAGAAAGAACAACGAATCTGACTTAATCCTGTAGGTAACTCCGAAATCAGCAGCGGTGGTTTGTATACTTCATATGTATCTGGCAGCACATACGGAACCGCTTGACTGAAGTTATTGGAGTCATTCAAAAACCAGTATTAAACAATTCTTTCCCCTCCCTCCAAATTCAGGCAGGAGTACTCAAAGGCTGGCAATTCACTTGTGATTTTTGAATTCCAGGTGTCAATGAGTGGAGTGAATCTATAAGCTTCAGTGAAACCGTCGTCGGTATAACATTACAACATGTATAATAATACGTTATACCAGGATCTATACTGTCACAAATATATGCCTCTGACGACCTGACGTATTTTGATCACAATGTAAAGGAATTCCATTTTACATCATGCCGACCTTTTAAAGCACCTTTGCCTTTAAAAAATTGAATGAGTCACAACTACATAGCAGTTGTAACACATTTATATATCTATATATAAAATAAAGTCATGTTTGTTACACGATTTATAACTCGAGAACGGCTGAACTGATTTAGCTGAACGTTGGTGGGGAAGTAGCTTAGAAACAGGAGATGGACATAGAAATATTTTTGGCTTTTTTTAGGCGTGAACCGCGGTAATTGTCGTGCCGCGGGTCTCAGCTGGTACCTATATATAATCGATCAATGTGTTTAATCTCACATTTTGGCAGTTGCCAGCTCACGATCATCATCATCATCATCATCATCAGCCTATCGCAGTCCACTGCTGGACATAGGCCTCTCCAATTTCACGCCACTTAGTTCGATCTATGGCTTCTCGCATCCAGCTCCTGCCAGCCGTCCCGCGCAAATCATCGCTTCACAATCATAGCTAAATAAAAAAGCCCACGTTTACCCGGCTTCCTGTAAGACATTTCCGTTCTTATCGCAAAATTACCACCACAGATTTAAGGACAGTTTGATGTTAAATAATCATTTAAAAAATAGCCAGTAACAAAAAAACGTAGATTAACATGTTTTGTGCTCTCTTCAGTTCTGCCAAACATATTTTATCTTTGCCTCTAAAGCCACTTATATTTTATGTGTACGTAGTAACTCATCACAGGGCAACCTTCATCTATCTTTATTCGACCTTCGTTGTCATTTAGTACATGTTGAATTCAACGTGCATCATTCAATCACTGCCCACACATAATTATATTCTATTCAAAACTTCGAAATAACAGGGCACCTTGCGGACAATGTCGTTCCGCGCCTTTTGTTGTTTTTTTTATCTATGGTTTGAAGCTAATTTAAATTTAAAATGACATTTAGAGTATTTGTTAACCTCTGCAGATTGTAATAATTTTTATTACAACTCCAGGGATTGAAATAAAATTGACTTGATGCAGTTCTTTTGCTTTAGGTGTAAGTACCCAAAGTGAAAAAGAATATGGCGAGTCTAGGGGAATAATAACAAAGGGAAGTACAAAAGATGACATTTTAAAAAGTTACCTATTAAGAAAAAACATAAATAATATTACGTAACTTGAAATCATAGTGCCCCGGTGGCGCGGTGGTAGCGTATGCGACTGCTGTGCCTAAGTTTTCGGGTTCAATTCCCGGGTCGGCCCAAATGTTTGTTTAATCTGCAAATAATTGTTTGGGAGTTTTTCAAATATAAACATATTTAAAAAAAAAAGCATATATGTATTAATATCATTTATCTAGTACTCAAAATACAAGCTTCGCTAAGTCTGGGACTAAATGGCTTTGTGTGTTAGATGTTCCAAATATGTATTTATTTATTTATTATCATCGTTGACTGCTTTGTTGCTCCAGAGGTCTCGGGTTCGAATCTCGGTTCAGGCCAAAAAAATTTATTGCGTTTTTCTGATTATGTAAATTCTTAATAACAGCTCGGAGTTTCGTCGCTTAAACCCTCGTACCCCGGAGAGCATGTAAAGCCAGATCCAGCGCCTGATTTCTCCCTGGTCGCTTCGGATGATCGACCCATCGAATTATGAGATGATAGCGAGGGAATACAGAGTGCACCTGTATTTGCGGTCATATCTGTGCTCTCCTGCGTAGGCTGGTCCCCGTTGAGACTGGCCGCCGCCGCCATAGCCAAAATCGGCTAGGAGAATAACATCATCATATTATCATAAGCCTCAAACATTCCACTGCTGGACCTGATATCTCCTTGGAATCGGTATTGGCCTTCTTCACCAGACTGTTACCAAGGATACCACTGCTTTTTACTCAACTTCTAAAACTGTGACTAAGCAAAACGGGCGTTGAAACTCGGTCGACACGCCATCTAAGCATGTAAGTCATTTAACTTTACGTATCCGTGTGTTGACAACTCTAGATAGGGTTTCATATCCCTCCAACACAAAGGAAGGATCCTCTGCCCAGGCAGGGTTATCATGCCTGGCGAGCCACTACCTAACGGTTGATGTTAAGAATTTTTATATACGTTTATCAGCGCGAGAACTTCTATAGCGCGATGCAGGATTGGTAGCTTCCTCGTACACGACGTTACTCTGGAGTTCATATATCTTCGGTAGATGGCGTTGTCATATGTTTTTGTTGCTGCTGTATGTGGAAGTCGCCATACCAAACAAAAATGTGTGGTCGTCTGGGCGTGATAGGCCTCATACAAACTTTACCAAATCTATAAAAAAGTGTTTACAACGCAACGAAGTTTTCACCTGCATTACATAAAGTTACTTGAGTAGATACTTAGATATCTTTAGAATCGATACAAACAATCGTAAGTTGGCAAAGAGAATAATCCTCACAATTGCAGTGATGAGTACGCGGGTGATTCACGTATTCCTGATTTAGTTTTAAGGTCGACCCGCCAATCTAGCCAGTGTTAGCACTTCTGAGAAACGTATGTCCTAAAATACACTGTTCCAATAAGAAGCATGGTGATAGCTGATGGCAGATGGAGACGTTGTATTTAGATCGCGTTTTGATCTTCAGATATAATTATTTTAGTTGCGATATAAACATATCTTATTAAGTCGGCTTCTTATCAATAAATTACGCATATGTTATCATTTTTGGAGTAAATTCGCCTTATTAATTTTGATTGTCATGAAATATTATTGACTGAAAGATATCGCCCTGAGCGATAAAAGCATCGATCCGTTCCTCTCTAACCTAAATGGATGGCTCGAAATACCTTTTTTTTTCTGTAATAATGGGCAAACGAGCAGACGTATCGCCTCTTTGTAAGCAATTACCACCGCCCATGGACACCCGCACCACCAGAGTCACAAGTGCGTTGCCTGCCTTAAAGGGTAGGGTTGGAGGATTGGGAGATTTAGAGTGGACCTCCGGTATCCTCACTCAGTCAGTGAAACACAGCGCAAACGCAAAATCATAATGGTAGTCCATGTAACTTGAACTTTTAATCAAAATAATAACGGATTAGATGACCTTGTTAGTTCAGGAGTTAAGTCTATTTAACTCCCGAAGTAACAACGTTATCTAAACCGTCAGGAGTTATATAGTCTTAACTCCTGAACTAAGTTATGCACTAACTTATAAAACTTCGTACAAAAATAACAAAATAATAAGTAAACATTATTTGTAGTAATACATCAACCCTGCCTCCTAAATCCACGTACCACAGCTGACTACGGAACCCTATTCTATGCGTAGGCAGACACGCACTTCGCCGGGTTTTTTTAAACCTATTGCCAGCTTGTACGAGCTAGCGTCATTCAAATATCCTCGAAGAGATAATAGTACTTAGCAATGTACCTTAATAAGTAACATTGTCCACATTGAATGCTAATTATGATAGATTAAACACAATTGTTATGCACATGTTCTTAGCAAATTATACTTGCTATCCACATTTATCTTTTAAGAAAGTCAAGGTTTATGATTTATGATTTTTACCTAGCTCGTATCATGTAATTTCGGATAAATGTATATAATTACAAAATAGTAGCTGCCTGCTGCATACACTCACGCGTTTATACTAAAAAGGGGAAGGCAGACGCGTTACGAACACTGTTACCGTGAGAGACCAATGCTCCACTGGCGTGTTACCACCACACACATCAATCATCATCAACAACCCATAATGTCCCACTGCTGGGCTCGGGTCTCCTCTCAGGAGAGGGTTAAGGCCATACGTCCCCACGTTGGCCAAATGCGGGTTGGGGGCTGGCAAAAATACGTTGTGGCTACGTATCTTGCGTTGGATGTTTTTAAGCCGCCCGAAGGCCTCCAACTAAGCTTCACGACTATTATCGTATGATAACAACCGGGACCGACTGCTTAACGTGACTTCCGAATCTCGGAGATGCTCATGGTAACATGCCACTAGCGGTCACCCCTCCAGGTACAGACCGCGCCGTCATTGCTTACCCTCAGTGATTGTTTCTAATTACCGAGTGCAACCGGGCTATGAGCGCCTCACGTTCACACAGCCCCATAAATTTAAGCATTTATAATATTAGTGGAATAGGATAGAGAGGATTTGTCATACGCACAAGTAGAGTGTCACAATCTTAAAATAAACCATGACTCTTGCAAAAATCGTAATGTCGACACGTTCATTCAACAAAACACATATTATGTTCTTTATGTAATACTTTGCATATAATATGTACTAACTTATGTTCGCGCAAATATATTGGTTATCGTTTATCGCGTTAAAAAGTGCCCAGTGTCCTTCCAACCTCCTTCAACAATCAAAGTATCGCCACGCCAAATTTTATTGATATCAATGCAGCTGTTTAGTCGTGAAAACGTAACAGACAGACAGAGAGGCAGCGTTACTTGCGAATTTATAATATTAATATAATGTATATACAAGCGAGATACCACTTACTGATTTAACACGAAATCTCAGAAACTATAATACCTACAAACTTGAAATTTGGCAGGTAGGTTCCTTATACCATGTTGACATATGCTAAGAATGGATTTTACGAAATTTTACTCCTAAGGGGGTAAAACAGTAGTGGGCAGTTTGTATGAAAGTCCTATGTTTTTTAAGTAAGAGACATAATATTTTAAATGTTTCTTCTATAGATGGGGTGGAGGTGCACTAATAATGTTACTTTAGAAATCAACCACTTTTAGGATTAAAACGGGGGATGGTAGTTTGTATGAAAGTCCAATGTTAGTCCAATGGTAATCTGAGAGGATTTCCGCACGGAGAAAAGGGGGAAATCTTATGAAAGACTATATTAATTATTTCAACTTTTCATTTGTGTTCACAATTACTTTTTTTTAACAAAGCCCCTGCTATCGCAAATTGTACACATTACACAAACGTTACAAAACCTTACAATTCACAAGACTTTCAAAGACTGAAAGTGGTTACCGAAGCTTAATAATAATAATAAAAAAATAAATATTTTGGACATCTAACACACAACGCCATCTAGTCCCAAACTAAGCAAAACTTGTACTATGGGTACTAGACAACTGATATTAATAAATATATACTTTTTTTTGTAAATACGTACATATTATACATAGAAAACATCCATCTCCGAAACAAATATTCGCAGATCATACAAACATTTGGGCCGACCCAGGATTCGGACCCGAGACCTCATGGACAGCACTCGTGTAAGCTACCACTGCGCCACCGAGGCAGTCAAATTATTAAAAATTATTTTTTTATAAACTTTATGCTATTTTGTACACCAGCGAACTTAATGCCCAGGGTATTCCCTACCAGTCAACCTTAAGGTGGAGTAGAAATTTTATAAGGTACATTTAGGTTAAACAGTTCACTTTTTTATGGAATAGGTAGCCAACGCGCAGACGTATAGTCTGATGGTAAGCGATTGCCGTCGCCCATGGACCACCGCAACACCAGAGGCGTCACAACTGATTTGCCGGTCTTTTAAGAAGGATTATCGTGATCGTTTACATACGCAATCTTAAAAAGTAATAAACATTAAATATTCTAGTCCTCAACCCGCACTTGGCCAGCGTGGGGACGTATGACCTTAACCCTCTCCTGAGGGGAGACCGTTACCGTGGGAGAGCCACGCTTCGGCATGCATGCCGACTCGACCGGAGTGGTACCACCAGAAAACCGGTGTGAAACAGCGCCTGCGCTGTGTTTCACTGAGTGAGTGAGGATATTGGAGGCCCATAATCAAACCCTTCCCCTAATCCCCCTTCCTATCCCCCAAGGGCGGCAACGCACTTGTGATGCCCCTGGTGTTGCGGGTGTCCATGGGCGGCGGTAATCGTTTACCATCAGGCGATACGTCTGCTCGTTTGCCCCCTATAACATAAAAAAAAGACCCGAGCCCAGCAGTGGGACATTATGGGTTGTTGATGAATATTCTAGATTTAAAATCATTCCAAAAGGCGAGGAGATTTAGTACAATAAATATATGTAAAATATAAATTTCCTAGCCTATTTATAAGGGAGAAAACACTTAGCACACTTTGTGTTTTATTTTCTTTCTAATTCTCTATTTCTTTAGGTGGTTTATTTTTATTTATTTTTTAATAAATGCTGTTTGTTTTTCCAGTTACTTCAAACACATGTATGTATTGTACGCGAGGACACTGGTACCCTAAACACAAGTTAAATCTTATCCTGGGTACCAGAGTTCATCATAATTACTTTTGATATGTGCCATGTGCTTTTGATTTTGTGTATTTCTGTCCTTGTTTTTGAGAAATAAACCATATTATTATATTATAATTATTATTATTTTCTCTTGAGTTACTAATGCGCATGAGAGGCGGTAGTCACTTCAGCTACCAGGTGACCAGATAGGTCTGCTCGTATACCATCAATAAACAGGTCACTGTAATTCGAATTGGATGTTACCAGAATTTTGGAGTGATTTTAAATCTAGAATATTAAACGTTTATAATTTTTAAGATTGTGAATTTATAGGACCAATTTTGAAACTTGGCAACCTTGAAATTCAAAAACGACATTCTTACACTCAAGGGAGCAAAATGTAATTATTATAAAAAAAATCTAAGAATTGTTTGCAAAAATTGTCACGTTCTAAAACATTTTCAAATGAAAAGTAGTCACAGAGAACAGTATTGAAATAAGTTTGTAAAAATCTAAAAAAAAAAGAAAATGTTTCTGGAAGTTTCCCGCGTTTATTTATGTTGCGTCATATCTATTTATTTTTGTTTTCATACATTATAACGCACTACTGGCAGATGTCCCATAGTAATGTACATTGTACAGTGCACATGAATAAGATTGTCCTACGATATGCTTTATTTATTTAAATCTACAGAAAGGATTTATTCATCTTTAGGGTTCCGTATCTCAAATGGAAAAAACGTAACCCTTATAAGATTTCTGTTGTCCGTAGTCAGTCTGTCAAGACTCTTTTTTTCAGGAAAGATGTATCTTTCGCTTGGAGGTATCAAACTGAAATCCATGTCAAATACTCAGGTCTACTGTCTCTTGGAGTTGTGAAAAAATCAAACGTCAAACGTCTTTTAGCACAGATAATGGAAAAATTGCGAAAGCATACATTTTTAGTTATATATCTACAAGTTTGTACGGTACTGGCCAAGTACGAGTCCGACTCGCACTTGGCCAGTTTTTATACGTTAGACCTTTACTGAGGAATTGGTTCAGCAGTCGTGGGCAGATAGTTTTAATAGCTTTATATTGAATTTAAGAAGATTAAGGTTTTTTAATTTTTCTGCACTTTCATAAGTACGTTATGGGGTTGATATTTTTTCATATTTCAAAAACCTATTTCAATTTTTATTTCAATAGAGGCTGGAGCATTGCCGTCACTACCATTGCTTTACCTCTAAGCATTGCCTTGTTTCTTAGTTTACAATATTTGGAGACATTTAATAAATATAGATATATTTATTAAAACAAACACACACATTATGCACAGCACTGTCAGCATAAACAGACATATTCAAGCCTACAAATATTTACAATTAACCAAAATCGACACAACAATCGCTACAACAATTCTACATTTTTAAAAATTCACTAGTTAACCCGTATAACATTATCTGCGACGGCTTTCAATCATGCTCTGCTCCTATTGGTCTAAGCGTGATATTATCTATCCTATCTTGGGAACTCAACAAAATCTATACTTTAAAACACTTAAAAAAATCTATACTTTTAATGCGTTTACCTGTTGCCGTTATCAATATCGAGCCAAAAAAAGTCCCTATCCCTATTCCTTTTTTTGTATGGAAGCCCCATACAAAAAAGGGATTTGGGATAGGGCTTTATTTGCTCGTAAATATTTATTTGATTGTACTTATTAGTATTTCTTGGAATAGCGGCAACAGAAATAAATTATCTCTGAAAATGTCTAATTATCACGGATCATAAGATACAGCGGCATAAGATACAGAGAGGCGCTCATAGCCCAGTTGCACTCGGTGTTTAGAAACAATCACCGAGGGTAAGCAACGACGGAGCGGTCAGTACCTGGATGGGTGACCACTAGTGGCATGTTATCATGAGCGTCTCCGTGATTCGGAGGTCACGTTAAGCAGTCGGTCCCGGTTGTTATCATAGGATAACAGTCGTGAAGCTTAGTTGGAGGCCTTTGGGCGGCTTGAAAACATCCGGCGGTAAGATTACGTAGCCACAACGTTGTCTTGCCAGTCCCCAACCCGCACTTGGCCAGCGTGGGGACGTATGGCCTTAACCCTCTCCTGAGAGGAGACCCGAGCCCAGCAGTGGGACGTTATGGGTTGTTGATGATGATGATAAGATACAGCTTAACCTTTGAGAATTGAACACACGACCTCTGATGAATTATTCAGTATCACATAATGCTAAAAAAATGCTAAAAAAAGAAGATGCCAAATAAGCAGGAGAAATTATACTGTATAGGTGTATGCGCAGATATAGGTGCACTCTCTGTTCCCTCACTCTCAGAAATAATAAAACAGAATAACAGTACACAGAAGCACTTACACATAGTAATATTGCCTATTACGTTTATGTATTACATTTTCTGTACGAAATCCTAAAAACATTAAAATCGGTTAAATAGTTTCGGAGTTTACCGTGAGCAGCAACGTGACACTAAAATTATATAAATGCCCATCGTTATTTTTAGTGATGACTACTATTTTTAGTGAAATGCGCCAATATCTTTGCAACCCACTATATATTAAAAAGGGATCTTGCGCCATTTTACCGGGAAATGTTAGCAGGAACGTTTCATTCATCACTCTTTGACTTCATTCAGATTTCAGGGGCAGTGTTGGTGAGCACAGGTGGTGATAGCTTGGTGATTCATAGCAGTGCGGTAGGTAACTGCAGGTGGGACCACTTTGTTTGACTTGAGAAATTAGGTGGAGGACATCTACAAAAAAAGAAACATCGAAAATTCTTAATTAATTTAGTAAAAAGCTGTAATTTCATACAAACAGACACTTTAATTTTATTTATTTATATAAATTATCAACAATACTAAAAGGACGCCTTGCAGCATGATGGACCGACGACGACTTAAAGAAAATGGCTAGCAACAGACGAGTGAGGGCTACCCAAGACCGGGATGGTTGGTGCTCTTTGGGGGAGACCTTCGCTCAGCAGAACACGACAGTAGGCAGTAGAGCTGAAGTTAGTAAGACACCAATACTACTATACATGGTGATCTAGCAAAAGTGTCTACCTATAGTTTCCAACATCTAATACCTAGTGTATTAGATGCCGAAAATATTTATTAGGTGTGTAAAATATAAAAACAACTTCATAATGAATCATTGAAGGCATTTAATTTAAACAGCTTTTAGATGTAAGAAAACATGTTGCAACATGAACATACATTTTATTTACAGCTGCTGCTCTTGCATAATGTTGAGTAATTATTACGAATACGATCACCCAGAATATAATTTTGCAGCATCAAATAGTTATAGACTCTGAAAATCAAGAATATTAGAACGTAATTTTAGACGTGTAATGAGATTTAAATGCCTATAGGTAGATTTATTCATGGTGAGGGCAGTTACCGTGTAGCTGAGCTGAGGCACAAGAAATATGCTTTCGTTGCTACCTTTCATTAATCTTTACTCACTCAATGATGAATAACAAGGAACAATTGCTTAGCACCGGTTGTCTGTGCGGCCGAGATATAATTCCGGTTGAAGTACACGGTCTATAACTGCCGAAGCACACGGCCTGTATCTGCCGAAGCACATGGCGTGTGCCTGCAGAACTACACTGCCTTATCTGTCGAAGCAAACGACCTTTATCTACCGAAGCATACGATCTGTATCTGCCGAAGTATACAATCATTTGAAAACCTCTGCATTGTGTGTTGTTATTTTCCATTTTTTTTAATTTCACAGACCTTTTAGCAATAGATAACGTATACAATATACTTGCGCGCGTGTTGTGTTACGCGTGTATATAAATATTGTTACTGTTTCTTTTTTATTGTCATTATTTATAATAGATTAGTACATGTCGTAAGAACCGACTAAAAGTACAATCATAGCAAGAAAAGAAGACTGCAAAGAGAAAGAAAACTTTAAACAAACCCAACGTGGTATAATAGGCCAAAAGTACCAAAACCACCTTTCTAAGGAATGGTCTTGACTATCTAATGCGGGTGATGGTGAATAGTGAAAATATTTACCACGTTATCCTATAAGCTGCTGATTCGTAGAAAGTTTACAAGAAAACACTAATGTCTTCCGAATGTGAAACTAAACAACAACAAGAACAAAAGACATATTTTTTTAAATATATTTTTTGTTCTTTTCAATTTTGTAGCTTTGCCAAAATTCGTTCGGGTACCTACACAATAATTGGTAATTTATGTTGTTTTATTACTTTTCTCAGAGCTTTCGATTTCAAGGTAAATAGAATGAATGATTTTGGGTTTTTGGAGGAAGTAATTCAACGAAGATATTGTGCGTGTTTTTTTACTTCATTTATGACAAGGCCACTGGAAGGCGGGTAACCCTATGATAAAGTATTTTTGTAATTTATTCCCATGCAGAATTAACATCAATTTTATATCAATTATGAATAAATCAAGTAACATCAACTGTTTACGTGTGACATTAATAAATAAAGATATCTTATGGAAATATTTACACTTCATATGAGATATATAAAAGCAGGAAGGGCATTAAGATAAGGACCTTTCCTTATTTATTTTCTTTATTTAAATTGGCGGCCTTAATACCAAGAGCATTCTCTTCCAGTTAACCTTCGGGTGGTGTAGAAAATCTTAAAAGGTAGATGCACAGAGGTTTCATACATATTATATAATCAGTTAAAATATAAATAGTTCATAAAATATCTGCACATTACATTTGTACACTACCTTATCTTATCTTATTACCCTTCTTCCTGGCTAAGATTTCAAAAACTCACGCCTAAGGCTCTCAAGAAGTGTGAAGATCTGTCATCTATATACTGACCTGGCTAGATTAACTTAGCCACAAATCCGTAATAAAAACATGTAAATAAAACAAAGAGAAAGACTGCATCGGTGGCCCAGCGGTAGCGTATGCGACGTCTGTTCCTAAGGTCTCGGGTTTGATTCCTGGGTCGGATCAATTGTTTGTATGATTTGCAAATATTTGTTTCGGAGTTTGGGTGTTTTCTATGTATGATATGTATGTATTTACAAAAAAAAGTTTTTAAGTATTCATATCAGTTGTCTAGTACCCATAATACAAGCTCTGCCTAGTTTGGGACTAGATGGCGTTGTGTGTTGGATGTCGGAAATATTTATAAAAAATATTTATCTATATTTATAAAGATTCCCGTGAATATCTACGGAAGTAAGAGTTCCCAAGCGACACCATGTCTGCATCACAGAACTGGCGCTGTTCCAAACAACAGAGCAATAATTTACGAGCTGATCTGCCGTTGCTATCTGGAGTATAGTGCGTTGACTCATATCGCACTGATGCTCTGAAGGTTACCTGAAGTTCGTTGATTCTGTTTAGCTTGATAGATGAAGGGGTGGCAAACGTGCTATTGATAAAGAGATAACACTGGAATAAAAGTTAAAGAAAAACAAACTAAAATTTGTTTTCGTTAAGACTTGAATTCGGTTATTCTCTTGCTTTGTTAAAGAGGGAATTACTTGAATTTATTTCATTTCGTTGAGTGTTCCAACACACTTTACTGTCTTCCGAGACTTCCTGAATGATATAGCTCGGTGTTTTAGTAGGTCACTGTTGTTGACCCTAGTGTAGTACAGGGCGTGTAGGATGAATAGAAGAAAATAGTCAGATTAAAGCATTTGTCATGCTAGTTACCAGTTTAAATACGAACATTCTGAGTTGTAGAAGAAAAGAACTCTAAAAAAACAGCATGGGAGAGCCACTCTTCGATATGAATGGGTTGACTCAACCGGTCTGAAACAGAGCCTGCGCTGCGTTTCACCGAGTGAGTGAGGATACCAGAGGCCCATACCCCAACCAGTCCCCCTATCCCTCTCCTCATCCCCCAAAGGCCGACACTTGTGACGCCTCTGGTCTTGTGAGTGTCCATGGGCGGCAGTAATCGCTTACCATCGGGCGATACGTATGCGTATACTACATATTAAAAGTCGAAACGAAAGTGGATTCTCAAGCTATAATCTTTTTAAAAGAATACAACTGAATTTTAAACCTAGTAGTTGTATTCTTGATGTCGTTTAAAAACAATCGAATAAAATAAGTGTAATACGTCTAATTAGTTTTAAAACACGTATTAAAAAGTAGTACAAAGCCTTAATAATAGTTTAATTAACATTATTGCTTTTGTACATAAATTATTGCCAGCCCTAATTCCATGAGTTATTGGACCTCATATCGCAAGGTGACCACCTATGACCTTGGGTGAACAACGCGAACGATAATATAAATTGTAGAACACTTTGTTTGAGATCCAATAAGCGTACTCCTGTCCTTGTTTATGGTACTTACAATAATATTTTATTATTCCCTTTATTTTTTTACAATTAGAACCATGTACCGACTTGTAATAATTACCTACAAATATATAATTTAGAGACTAAAGGAAGAGGTTTTATATCTGCTGTGAACTTGGACAGGAATATACTAGAGCTAAATAACAATCGAATTGCAAAAGAAGTGTTCGAGAACTAGCCCCCGCATTCATACTCGTGACTTAACTTCAAACAATGGTTCTGCGTTATTTTATCTTTAAAGCTGAAACTTTAAGTTTAAAAAAAAAACACAGGACCGTTAAGTATCGTTTATGAGTGTGGGGGAAAGTTTTCAAGCTAAGAGAAAAACAAAATGGAAGTTAATATCGCGCCGCTTTTAACACGTTTTTTTAGCTTCAATAGTATATTTGACTTTTATTAGTGTATTTTGTAAATATTCGTATATTTTTTTGTCTTCTAGCTAATCAGAACTTTATTATTATTAAACAGACATCTTTCGGACTAGGAATTATTATAGCCTGTGTCGCGGGAGACTTCACAAACATACATGTTAACGGACATAAAGAACACCCAGATTCAGACAATTTTAGGATCACAGAAAATGTTGTCGCATGTGGAATTTGAGCCCACGACACTTAGCGCAGTAAAAAGCGGACTGGCGACCGCTAAAACCATTAGGCCAGTCATGCAGTCAAAAGATGCTCCCATTTTAAAGAATGTTGAGGGACTATCCTGGCATCGGTCATCTCTAATTCTTTATACTATTATGATCTTATGCATCTATCTAGGTATACAGATATTGATCCATACAACAATGTTGCCACTATTGCTGCTTGCCTATTACCATACCCTCGTAGCATAGTGCGCATGCGCAGGTTCAAAATAGACCGCAGTATATTTAACTTCAATCGTTAAACTATTATTGTGTGTACTAGTTTAACTGATTGGTGTTCTAAAATTATTGTTTTATGTTGCTTTATTGTTACATTTGGAGGCCATATTTTATTTCGAATTTTATAACAACAATGCACGGTAAAACGCGTGATTAATTTAAAAAGTATTTTTTTAAATACGAGCTTTTATTTCTTGTTAATATTGGGTGGGTTGTTCAGAAAAACAGTAAGCCGCCATTTTGTTCGGCGGTCCGTTTTGGATTAAAACTAGTGCCGATTTAAAATAATTAAATAATAAATAAATAAATAAATATTTCGGACATCTAACACACAACGCCATCTAGTCCCAAACTAAGCAGAGCTTGTATTATGGGTACTAGACAACTGATATGAATACATAAATACATTTTTTTTGTAAATACATACATATTATACATAGAAAACACCCAATTGTAGTGTCATTAGAACTTTAACCGTGGGAGAGCCACGCTTCGACACAAATGGGCCGGCTCGACGCGAGTGATACCATAGCTTCACAGAAAACCGGTGTGAAACAGCGCTTACACAATATTTCACCAGTCCGGATACCGGAATCCAATACCCCAACCCCTTCATTCCATAGGGTTTGCCCCCTTTTCCGTAAAATAAAAGTCACCCGGGCTATTAAACGAAACTATTGATGGCTCAATCATTAAAATCAGTTCAGTAGTTTAGGCGCTACGGTGAAGCTTAAAAACATACATAGTATTCCTACTGTAGGTGTTATTCCACAAAAAGTAAAGTCGTTATATGATTAACGGTTTTCATAATTTATATCAAGTACATAATTATCACAGAAGGGAACAAAGCATATCATGTCTTATTAATGGAGATGCTCCTGACACAAACATAATCAGAGTAGATTACAGATGATAGATACGACCCTAGGCTCTTTGTTCTACCCTGGCCATTTTTGTACATATGTATTTCAGAAATTCACGAATAATTCCAAAAAAATATTACATTTTACCAATTCGTACTATGAAAACGTCTACCGTCTATTATCTATGGTATCATTAATTTTTTTGTATTTTTTTTTATCATATATTTTTTTTAAAGACATCTCCCGTATTAAGAATATACATTCCAGTATCACGGGGATCTTTACAAACATACAAGTAACGGACACAAAGTACACCCAAGAAGACAATGACCTCAAATATATAGACATATACTTTAACCGTCGAATTTAGTTGCCCCTCAGGGTTGCGAAGATCCGATGACAGTAGCTCTGTGGTCAAACTGATATTTCGGTATAACAGGTTGGATTAGTAGCCAACCCTAAATAATCTTGGGTATAGTAAAGGCTAGGAAGAAGAAAGAGTCTATTGTCTATTAAAATTCAACAAAAACTTTTTGAATCTTTGGGAAAAAAGGCTATTGACAGTCGCTTCCGTGTTCCTCATTTATCTTATTATTATTAATTTAATACTTTATCCACCTTAAACAGCGGACCATTCTCTTCCATTCAACTTTAGGGTGTTGTAGAAATCTTGTAGAGAGGCGCGGGATTATTAAGGACTGTATCAAAATATTTTTGGTTCGAAGAAGTAGAAAGTTTCCGACGATTTGAGCAGGTCTCCAACTACTCTCTGGCTGACGTGAACTATCTCATAACCTGAGCTCACTAATCAAGGGCCTAGTAAATGAGTAAACTCAGATCTTTAACTAAGAATTATGAAGAAAATTAATTTTCTCATACATATTGTGTAAGAAACCAGGTGAAGAACACAGATGTGACTAAAACGCAAATAAAACCGCTGGGAAGTACTAAATTTGAATAAAAATGTGTCGATAAACATGCTTACTATTCGTATTTGTGGTAAACTCAAATTACTAATATAATCAAACCTTCAAGTGAAGAGCGTACTCCTTCTTACAAGGCCGGCAATGCACTTGTGACGCCTCTGGTGTTGCGGTCCATGAGCGTTGGTAATCGCGTACCTTCAGGCGATACGTCTGCTCCGTCGCCCCCTGTTACATGAAAGAATAAAATACTAATACAAATACTTTCACAATGCCAATTCAGAATGACATACGAATAAATTGATATATACCTACCTACTTACTTATGTAATTGGATGACCTTGAGGTCGCCCCTTCACAAGCAGTAGGGTTGACAAAATTATATTAATAATTTTCAAATTATTACATTTAGTAATTTTTATAGAACAAAATGTGATTTCTATATGATGGTTGTCTTGTTTGCACGTGATAGGATGAATACAATATTGTTTTGCGCAGTTAAACCTCAGATTATTAAAGAAATGTGTGAGAGTTAAACATTTCAAGTAGAAATAAGGGCGTTGACAATATATGTTATTTATGAGGTTAAAATAGTAAAAAAATAGTAAAATTTGTTACTCAAACTTTCGTAATTACTTATAAACGAATATTTATTAAAAATTCTAGAAACAAAGTCGGAGACAAAAATAAAAGAGTTTCTCATTCAGGCAAATCTCTAGAATTCCACTCTCACTATCGACTATTATTCCACGTTTTTGAAAATTTGTGGTATTACACTATTGGCAGTATGTAGTTTTTTAATTAACATAAATACACTAACTACTAACAGTCCTGGCTTGACATAAAAAAAACACGTGTAAACCATAGAATTAATATTGCTAAGGTGTTTAAATTCTACAACGTTCAAAGTAAATAAACTATTTCAATTCCACACAACTTAAAAGTTCAAAATTTTACTATGAATTATCGAATAATAATAACGCAGAAGAAATAGCAGCCCTATGACCACCCTCGCAATTACGAAGTATTCACCCCAGCCCTAATGCTCTTGTCCCTCGATATTATCATGAACTAACTTTTGCCCGCGGCTTCGCTCGGTCAGAAGTAGATATTTTCTTCCCCTATTTTACCCTCTTTGGGGTGGTTTTTCCAAAATTCCTTTTTTAGTGCTCTCTTACGTTATATAAAGAAATTAGATTCAAAATGTCAGACACTGTTTTATACATATATATATATATATATATATATTATCTCATTCTTACATCACTAAATATTGAAATAATATGAATAATGTTTGGAAATACAAAACTAACTTTGGTTTATTCGACTAAATAAGTATGAAAGAACATTTTCAAAACTAGCACCGGCCTCTATTGTGGAATAGCAGAACTGCGGAAGCTAGTTGCTGGATTCGATCTCCATCTAGTTCTTTATGCCATCTAGTATTATATTTCATAAGCAATTAGATTTTCGTCGTTCTTTGTACCGCCATCTAGTATTTCAATACATAAACATTTCGAACCACAGACGTCATGATACTGTGTTGCTATTCGAATTTCTATTTCTTTTTAATCGATATGAAACATTTTATTCCTGCTTATATTAATTATTGCTTCTTATATCACAAAAGTAAAAAAAATATTAAAGCTGAAATTTAATGTAGGTAAATAATGTATTGTTATTTGAAAACCATAGGTTATGTGTCAACGTGTCGGGTCTGTGATTCGGGTGACACCGGATGTTGATGTCGAGTGTCAACATACATAGGCAACAACATTGGACCCGTCCATTAATGAAATGGAGATAGTTTTATTTTTCCATAGTGGACCTTCAAAAGCAGTCGATATCTCAAATATTATCGATAGTGAAACATAGCAGTTACAATCATAACAGTAACTATACTATACTATCGACTTGCGTTACTATCGATAGTACACACGCGTTTCGATAGTATCAATTAATTTTCATAATATCTGTTGATTATTGATATTATTGGCTGGAGTTAAAAGAAACGTATATACATAATAACACAATCAATATATGAACCAGCATTGTGAAGTTATAGTATTAAAATGGAATCTATGACCGATGCAATCGTTTGTCATATTATCTTTTATAAGCAAGCATTAAGTAGTGTGAAATGTTCGATTATGGTTAGTGCAACACTAATAATTCTCTCGACTATTTTACGGTCTTCTGTGTGAGGGTAGGACCGCCCCAGTCGAGCGGGCTTGTTCGTACTAGGAGTTTAACTTTATTATTCAATTCACTCACTATTTACTATAAAGCCCCATTCGCTGTTATAATGTCAAAATAATAGCCAAGTAGGTCTATGCAGCATCGAAACAATGCAAGATAGATGAAGTGGCGACAAGTAACAGGAAGATTTTGTAATCAAAAACTCCCTTTAGGGACAAATATATAATATAATCTTCAGAGATATCGTCCTACAGGATTCGAGTGTTCACCAATAAAGGAAACAGGTGAGAGGTTATGCAATGAACTAACGAGTGATAGAGGAGAATGGAAGAAATGAAGTTATTAAAAGGCTAAAGGATGATGATTTACTATAGTAAAAAAATTGACGGGCCTATAGGCCCGTCAATATAACAGATATATAGATCTAGTGGTAAGGTTAATACTAAGTCGGGGATTGTGGTTCGATTCTGGCCCTTTTTCGTACGTAAATGCCCTCAGATACCACCAACTTGTGATAACACCAACTCGAAAAGGAGAGGAAAGAAAACCTGGAAGAAATTCCTTAAAAGAAACTTTTTCTTCTTGCAGAAATCACCTGGAATACCACCTCCCGTGGCATGTCGGACTTGAACCGACTAAAACCGCACGCCGTCCTAGGTACTTTTAGCCGGGGAGCCAGGTGCACCCTAGAAAGGAAACCCCTGGAACCCTGACGTATCTCGGGCCGCCTACTATTCGTAGATGGCCCCCTACTGTGTGGGAACCTCGATATTCCCGTTACTATTTCCCTTGGCGCGCACGCTCCGCAGCGTCTGCACCTCCACCCAAGCCAGCTTCTGGTAGGGTGTCCGATAGCCTTATCTGCCACCCTCAGCTTGCGCTTATGAAGGACGGAGATCAACCTGATATCTCCGGCACCCGAATTGCCTGCGATACCTGGCCCTGACGCGGGCTGGTGGGCCAGTAGAGATCTGGACCTCTCTCGGTCCCGCTCCGCCGTTTCCTTGGCAAGCATAACTTGCTCGCTCAAGTTTGCCTTACGGTGCGTCCCGCCACTCGCCGTCACAAGTATGTCATCCGCATTACAGGTGATGGCAACACCAGTAGTAGCCAATGTTCCACAGGAGCGGTCCTGAGACCGATCCCTGCGGGACACCACATGACCGAGACCGGTCCTAATTGGGTAGACCACGGCTCTCTCTATCAGATAAGCCCCAACTATACGGCGGAGGTAGGGAGGCACTCGGTGATACACTCTCAACAACTCCAGGGTAGAGTGTTGAATGCATTGGCGATGTCTAAAGACACCGCCAACACAACTTCTCCCCGGGGGGAAACTGCTTCCTCCGCCAGGGCTCACACGCGCATGATCACCCATGGAGCCCATGGGCGCATCTTGCCTCTAGCCATGCGGTAAGGGGGCCCCTATGGATCCCGCTCCAATGTTGCCTGCAACTCACGGCGGGCCCGTTTTATCGCTGCCTGGAGGATTTTTTTGGCACCCCTATATTCCACCAATAGCTCCGCCTCTCGGGTCACCGCGACTTCAGGACGGCGACGCCTTCTATGGAACCGGGACCACCGGCGGCGCGCGGTCACGCAGACTTGTCGTAGCCTGGCGATGTTCGGCGACCTCCTGTAGACCCGGCGCCACGCAATGTCGGGCTGAATCCTAGGCATGGCCGCATCGCAGAGGCGAGTCATTGCCTCCCGGAACTCCCTAAAAGGCTCTGAAAAAGCAATTATGTGTAGAACGTCTGGTTTAGAATGCATCGTGAATACATCGCTATTTTACATACGCGTTTCACCTACCTCACTCACTAACTCTGTTCACAGATTCAAATATTTCGCTCCTTGTATAATATTCATAAACAACCCACAGCTGAGCTCGGATCTCCTCTCAGGAGAGGTTTAAGGCCATACGTATACGTATACCATAAGGTATAGTATGGTTTTTAGATTTTTACTGTAAATAGATCTTAAAAAGTGCGTGTGTTAATTCCGAGCCTCCAACTCATAACTGGCAGCTTACTTTAGTACGTCGCGTACTTTTACTAAGTCGCAGAAAACGCGTAGTTCGCAAAATTTTCCGTCTGTCTGTCGGTCTATAGTATTAAGCATTATAATGTTGTTTTTTTTTAAAGTTTGTTAGACGACATAAGTTATAACAAAGCGTCGCAGTGTAACGCCTCACTTTTAGATAACGCTCGATTTTTATCTTCATAGAATATTCCTACTGCAGGTTAAATATGAAAATCGTTTCATAAGGAGTAAACTACAAAAATATAATTAAAAATTTGTACTTTATATAAATTTTAAATACAAGCTGTGTTTGTGTGTGTATGTGTGCTATGTTCCTGTAGATCTATAAGCATGAGACATGGTTTTAAATAATTTCACAAATCATAGACTCCTATCAAAGATGTAGACTATGTGGACTAGAGAATTTAAAAAAACCATTGTAGAAAATTTTACGTGGCAACATTATCGACATTATTAGCTGGCTATTAAATTGACGGCTCTCTGCCACATCCGGCACTCGATTGAAAGTGTTCTTTTTCAAGCGTACGCCGCCTGAGGCGTATGGTAGTTTACTTTATTGAACGAAAATCTTAAACCATCCAAAATGGTGAGTAACGAAGTCAATAGTTTTGTCCAGAAAAGTGTTCATTGATAACCATGTTAACGTTTCGTGACCGTATTTTACGGGTTTTAAGATTAAATCGGCTGAAGTTTATACTTTATTCTTGAAAAACGTCTGCGATCGGGTGACGTTTCCAGGTGTAGCGGTCTTGGAGTAGATTCGCGGAAATTTAATTTAAACTATTTCTTAAGGCTAAAATGAAGTTAGAGTTTATCGCGAAATTAATGTGCGGCTTAAAATGTACGTGTCAAGTGTTCCATCTGTGTTGTGATGTGTGTAACGTTGACGAACTGTTTTTTGGTTTGTGCAGGTGAATTTCACCGTAGACGAGATCCGTGGGATGATGGACAAGAAGAGGAACATTCGGAACATGTCTGTCATCGCTCACGTCGACCACGGCAAGTCCACACTGACCGATTCCCTTGTCTCCAAAGCTGGTATCATTGCCGGCGCCCGAGCTGGTGAAACACGTTTCACAGACACGCGTAAGGACGAGCAGGACAGATGCATCACCATCAAGTCTACGTGAGTACAAGTTTCACCACATGGTGAAATTCTTAATCTTACAAAGGGGTTGTTTAAGCGGCGTCTTATGTCCTTGAACTTCTTAATTTATTCGTAATTTACAGTTTTATATCATTGGAGATTATTATTACTAGTTTGTAATCCAAAATGTTTATCCACAAAGTATTAATGTAAACAAAGTCAGCTGTAAAAAACTTATTTCAAGGGCAACTTAGTAGTTAACTTTTATTATAATGATGATTGTTCTTACCTTTAAAACTGATAATCCATTGAAGATCATCAGAACGGCCATCTGAAAAACTGAGAAAACGTAATTCAATATTTAATTTGAAACAGGCACTTTCTGACTATGAACCTTGTTCTCCAGTGCTATCTCTATGTTCTTCGAGCTCGAGGAGAAAGACTTGGTGTTCATTACCAACCCTGACCAGCGCGAGAAGAGTGAGAAGGGTTTCTTGATCAACTTGATTGACTCTCCCGGACACGTTGACTTCTCCTCTGAGGTGACAGCTGCTCTCCGTGTTACTGATGGAGCCCTTGTTGTTGTGGACTGTGTCTCCGGTATGTATTAACATCTAAATACTTTAAGGTAATGGTAAAATTCTTGATTTTTGTGTTAGTTGAATTATCAAAAATATTGTTCCCTTTTTTATCAATAACATAAATAAATTCACAATTACTGTGTTTACTTAGATTTCTGATTTATGCGTTTTAGTTCACTCAAATATCAAGAATTTTTAATGCCTTTTTTTAAGATTGCTATCAAGTATCAAAAATTTTCTGTGTATTTCACAATTTGCTATATTTCACAATTTTTGGCAATTTGCTTTGCCTGAAGAAATATTTGTGCACTTTACTATGCATTTCACATTTTCAAAATTTCAGAACTTTAGTTAAACTTTTTTCAATGAAGAAGGCTTCTGTTTTATGCATTTCATAGCTTTTGTGACAGTTAATTTTTAAAATCAAGAATAAGTTTATCCTGTATACATTTATGTTTTATCGAGTATAAAAAAATTACATATCTATTTAACAATTTGCCATATTTCACAATTTTCATTGTTTTTTGGAATTGAAGAAACTGTTTTTTTATGCATTTCCAATCATTCAAGTTTCATAACTTTTGAATGTCTCAATTTTTGAAATTTTCCAATGAATTTCTTTTTACTAATTGTGAAACTTTAACAAAACTTTAAATTGTTCAAATATAAAGCCTTAACCCTACTATTTGGCATATTTTACAAGATTTTATGTTGACTTCCAGTTTTGGTTCATTGACATTGGCACAACGAATTTGACTTATGGTTTTGTGGTGCAGTCATAACTTTAATTCAATTCAAATTAGTTTTCTAAACAGATATACAAATAAGTCATCTATGACCACCCCATGGCTTTGGTGCACATTGCTACCACATGGTTCATTGACAATGCCACAACAAATTTGACGTATGGTTTTGTGGAGCAGCCAAAACTTTGCCGGTTTAAAGTATTTCTTTAATGTGTGACTAAGTTACAATTATGTTACAAAACAGTAACACAAATTATAAGTGAACCAATAAATCATCTAGGACCAACCATGTCTTTGGTTCACATGGTAACTATATGGTTCATTGTCAAAAATTAGGTTTCCCAATAATAACACATTAGCCAATAGATAAATTTTAATCACAACGAAATGGACCACATGGCAATCACATGGTTCAATTAAACATAACTTATTATAAAATGCTTTTTGGTATAGTTATTTGGTCTTGTTAAAATTAGGTTAAAGTTTCATTAATGCTTTTGTAGTGCCACCGTCTTTTGCCAATGTTTGAAGATTTTTTATGGCAATCACATGGTTTAAGTAAACATAACTTATGATAAAATACTTTTTAGTATAGTTATTTGGTCTTCGTTAAAATTAGGTTTAACTTTTCATTAATACATTTGTGGTGCAACCGTCTTTTGCCAATGTTATCAAAAGAATCTTCTGTAAAGCAAACCCTGCATGACATAACATAATGATATTGAATGATTAAAGTATTGCTCAGACCATTGTCTGAACATGCTGCACATAAAACACTAACTTGTTGTGAATTTATTCGATGTTTTCACAATGCTTTACACTTTTTTACACACATCTGTTTCTTTTTAATTAATACTGCTACAGACTAGGTGTAACACTAATAGATCCTTGTTTAAAATTAAAAATAAATCATCCCATGAGACAATAAAAATTGGAATTGATGCAGTTTTCTTCTTATGAGTGGCAGTAAAGTCGATTGCAAGTGTGTCAACTTTGTTAATATTCATCAGCAGCTCTGCTGGCTATATAAATGTTTTCTTGTTTTTCATACTGGTTAACTTGATCTTTTTTGCTTCATGGTTTTAAGGCAACCACATCTCTACAACTTTAGTTTTTTCATAGGTGTGTGTGTACAAACCGAGACTGTACTCCGTCAGGCGATCGCCGAGCGTATCAAGCCCATCCTGTTCATGAACAAGATGGACCGCGCTCTGCTCGAACTCCAACTGGAAGCTGAGGAACTGTACCAGACCTTCCAGCGTATCGTTGAAAACGTCAACGTCATCATCGCCACCTACAATGACGACGGAGGCCCTATGGGTGAGTTTTATATTTATAATGGTTAAAATTTCTGAGAGGTGCGATCAGAAACACCTTGATAAGAGATATTAATACAACAAATTGGTAAACTTTAAAAAAGTCTGCTCTAATGAGAACTAAGAATTCACGTACGCCTTGGTGGTTGAAGCGGTCCTCACGCAGATTCATACTGCGCATAAATGTTTTGGGTTTGAACCCAAAACATTTGGAATTTGAATCCCACATGAGACAATACAGTATTATTTAAAATGGTTTATCTGATTGTTTTTATATCCGTTTCAAATATGTTTGTGAATTCTCTCTCAATACAAGATATACTGCTAATGCGGGAGTTGTCCTTATATTAAAAAAATACTAAGTCTTAAACCAGTAACAATCAAGCCCACCAGAATTTTTCATCTTCAAAACTGTTTATTCTTCAAATCCCTTTTAGAGCCATTTCAAGGCTGCTAAATAATATTTATTTAGTCTCTGGCTGCTTTAAAATATTCATATCAATCTATTCAGTTGGTTTAACATGACATAGACTGAATGTTAATAAACATGCGCTTGTAAACGATTACATTGAAATCATAAAATGTATTCTTTATTATTATAAAATGGCGATATTAACGGCAAAGAAACATTTTAAAAAAAATGCTCGACTCTGCAAAAAGCTTGAAACAAAATTACCGTTTCACTTGAATGCTCATAATAGGTAAATAAGTCTTTAGATATAAATTACTTGAATACTTGAACTTAAAAGTCCCAACCCTCCTGAGAGGAGACCCGAGCTCAGCTGTGGGACATTGTGAGTTTTTGTTGATGATGTTGATAAATAGTATTTTAGCTATGACTTGAAGTACTTAAGCTTGAGAATGACGCCTACGCGCCCTGTGGGGTGTTTCTATTTCACTCATATCTCAACCTTTTCACCTTCTCGCCCACCAGATTTTATAGTGACGTCAGACGTCTACTAAGCAGCTAATGTCCTTCTCCAACGTCTAATATATCTCTAAAACGGTTAAATCGTAAATTTCGAATTTGTTATTTTCGAATTTATAATATTGTTAGGGATAGAAAAACGAAAATGGTTTACCTTGATAGGTTATCAACAGACTTATGCGCACGGCAGTAGGTACACAGGAAAGTTCTAGAAAATTTCACAGAATCTTAGTAAAATTCCATAAATCTTTTAAATCAGACAACATGCTGGATGAATAATACATAATATAGTTTTAAATCTCACTGTTATATATTAAAATTTATAGAGATACAGTTTTATTTGTACGATCTAGTCCCAAGTGTTGCCAGTTACTTGTACGATAAGAATCTGGGTGTCAGAGTGGACTTATAGTATATTTCATGCCGGAATTGGTTGTATGTTTACATAGCTTGCGACCCCATTAATGTATGAGACATTCAATACAGCCTCCCTAGCCAAGTTGAAAGCGTACTGCTTTCTGCAATCGTTAGCCCCTAAATTATCGTATCATTGGCTATAAATTACTTATATTCAATTTATGGCCTTAACCCGCTCCCGAGAGGAGACCCGAGCCCAGCAGTGGGACATTATGGGTTGTTGTTGTTGTTTGTTTGTTGTTGTATTCAATTTATAATATGAATTAATTCATAAAAGTTAGAATAAGTTGTAGATTTCGAATAAAAAAAAAAAGACCTATCAAGATATTACTAATAAAAAGGATTCGGAAAACCAACAGAATTCATAATTACTTTGCAAACGTAATTAAATTCAATGTAAATATTCAATAGAAATGTGCATAACCAATCATGCCTGCTGTGCATAAATACATTTTTAACAAAAAAACCGGTTATGACAGTTTGAGATGACGCTTACAATTGTTTATCGCACGTGACATAATATCTATCACACGTGGTCGGTCACCACGATTTTATCGCTTGATATTCGTCCAAGGTCAAAAAGCGCTCAACATACTACTGTATTTTTTTACATTTTAGGTAGTCTAATATAGTTTCCGTTGTCTGTTCATATATATCTTTTAAAATGCTCGATGGAGTTCAATGCAGCTTGCAGCAATAGATAGAGAGAGACTCGAGAGAAAGGTTTTTATAAATATAATACGTGCATAATCTTGTAGAGAACTCGAGAATTTCAAACACTTGAAGTATGAAGCCGAGCCGGGTCGTTAGTATTTTATGAAATGAGATAAGGTAAAAAAATACGAGCGCTTCATACGTGTGCTACAAAGGAGTAAACTTTAAAGAGCGATGCAACGGTCAGATAAGTGATTGATGACACGTTCACTAATCGACATTTTAGTGCAAGTAATATCTTTATTGCCTACTAATATGATTCGTGTGGAAAATTGTATATTTTGCAGCTTGAAAAGAGTTCGTAAATAAAGTAATACCTTTCTTAGGGTATTATGTTGATGAACAAAAAGAACATGGGCAATTGACCTTGGATATTTAATTTTTATTGATAGATTCTAAAAATTCGCACAAAAGCATTGTGTCTTTTCATTAATCCTTAATTTTTTAATTCAATAACCAAGGCAATGTACTAATGTTCTATTAATTGTATGCATGGTGACGATATAAGCATAAAGAGTGTCAACGCTCCTATTTATCTTGTGGGTGTCGTATGAGCCGATTGGGGGTAGAAACTGTGTATAACAACAATAATAATAATAATGTATTTATTGTTCACAAGTACAATTTTACAATAACATAGTCACAGTTCTCGTGTCACATATAATTACAAATAATGCACTGCTGATACTTTAAAAGGAAGACCTGTGCTATAAGTATCAGCAACCATTTATATGATACAATTTAGGATAGAGTATGAAAAAGAAAGTCTGCCATCGTAGCTGAACAATATACAACGAAACTAATTAAAAAATAAAATAATAATTGTAATCACACTAAATCGGCGGCGGTAATCGCTTACCATCAGGCGATGCGTCTGCTCGTTTGCCCCTATTCTATAAAAAAAAAGTCCCAATCAACATTACAACACACACAAGCTGACTACCGTTTATTGCTAAACAAACCGTTTATACAAAAATCTACTGCAAAAATAAAGAAACGGTAAAACTGTAAATTACTTATACAAACACTCAAATAACTAGGGTAGTAGTTGCATTTCGTTTACTAGAGGAGAAAGGCAGTATTATGTAATATTATATTTTACATCACAACGCCTTTCACTTGTGTCGATCGCTAGACATCTACATTTTATGTAACACTTGCAGTAAACCTGCATCGTTTTTGTTGAACTCTGAAAAATACACCTACTACACGTAACTCTGCATCACCTAAAGGTTGACTGGAAGATAATGCCCATGGCATTAAGTCCGCCTTTTGCAATGTAATTGAGGGAAGATTAAATAAATAAACTTAATACTTAATAAAAATTGACTTATTAGTTTGTTGGAGTTTGCTCGGGGATGGTTAAACCCATTTTACACAGAAATGGTACTACCATAGGTACAATAAGCACGTGAATTCCGATTTTACTAAATTTCAAATATAAGCCGACACCGAGTCGGAATAGACCTTAACAAGCATATACACGCGGCTCAGCCGGTAAAAAGTAGCATATTTCCTTTTATAACAAACATAGTATCTTTAAACCCACTTATTATAAAAGTTAAGCGGCCTAAACATAAAAAAACACAAATCAATATCAAGTTTTCCTATATGATTATTACTGGTTTGGGTCCTGAAAATGACAATAGACTAAATGTTTTTATTATTCAACTAGGTGAGGTGCGTGTTGACCCCAGCAAGGGTTCCGTGGGCTTCGGTTCCGGTCTCCACGGTTGGGCCTTCACCCTCAAACAGTTCTCCGAAATGTACGCCGACAAGTTCAAGATTGACCTCGTCAAGCTGATGAACAGGTAATATACCATTTCAGGATAATAATTGTCTAAAGTTAACCATACAGTTTGTTGTCTCTTTCTCTATAACATTCTTAAGATATTGTTATTCGATTATTTAAATCGATTTCTATTTTATTCTAGAAAACAGTCGTGTTGTATTTAAAGATTAATTTACTAATAATACCTACTAATATTTTTGTATTTATCAATAATGATAATTTTCAGAAAGATCTAAAGTTTTGTTGTCTATAACATTTTTTAAATTATCGATTGTTATATTCAATTATCTAAATCGATTTCTACTCTATTCTAGAAAACAATTGTGTTGTATTACTGATTAATTTACTTGTATTTATCAATAATGATATGAAAATTTTATAAACAATGCCAGGAAGTTTGATAACAACCAGATAAGTTAAAGCCCGTCGTAACTACCAAAATTACTAATTTCGAGTATCGCTGGTTACTTTTAAACCCCTAAAAAAAGAAATGACAAAATATGAACCCGCACTAAACAATCCATAACATAAACACATTAGTCTCTTCGGTCTAATTTCATTAATTGATTGGAAAATAACTTATTATTTCGGAGTTCTCGTTTTATCATCTAGTTATGTTTGAACATTTCATAATTACGGTAGATAAGCTCAAAACTATTACTTGCACTTAAGAATTGAATAAGAAAATTAGTTGTGCTGCAAAGGTTAGTGCACCGAAATGCAGCATTGCAGATGCACGTTATGTCCAACATTGATTTTTAAAGCACGTACGACTGGCGACACGATACGCCATAATCCCCCTTAGTGTGACTACAATTAGATACAAAATCGTCCCGTTGATACTGGTTAAAGTTATTAATGCTTTGAACCAGCGGCAGAAAAGGACGAACAGTAAATCTCGGCAACGGATTGGTGAACTGATGAATTGTTTTGTCTTTTTACAACAATTGTTGAGATACAATGCTCTTAATCTCAGGTAGGGATGATTTATATAAAGCCGAGACGAGGTCGGGTCGTGCCCGGGTGGCTACGTACAAATATCCTTCACCCACTTTGCAAAACGTGGCTAAGTTGTTCAAATATCGAAATGGGTATTTATTCCCTAAGCTAAGCACTAAGTTGATTTGATTACACTTAATGTTATGGCACTTAAGACACTTTTTATAAAAGTGGAATATCGAAATCAAGGAACTAGGCATCTTTTAGCAAACATCCGAGTTTAAAATTATTTGCTCTTATTTAATACTACTTTCGTTTGAAAAGTGGTATCTCCAAACTAAAATATAGTTATGAAAAGTAAATATATATTACCTTACATATGAAATAAATATAGATGACTACACGGTTGGCCTAGTGGTTTCATTGGTCGCCACACCGCTTCCTACTGCGCCAAGTGTTGTGGGTTCAAATCCTACATGGGACAACACTTTGTGTGATCCATAAATTGTTGTGTAATTTTGGTTGTAATTTCTGTCCGTTTCATGTGTGTTTGTAAAGATCCCCGTGACACAGGAATATATATTCCTAATGCGGGAGTTGTCTTTTATAAAAAAAAAACCTTGAAGAAGTGGGTTGTTTACCCAATGAATTACAGTTAATAGGAGTAGTGATAATAAAAGTAAACATCAAAAAGTAAACATATAAATTTATTATTAACTCATATTTAGCATATATGCAGTAATTTTATTTGTGTCACCTCTGTCAGTTAGCAAGCAATGTTTATAAAATCTATCAACTCATTTAATAAGAAAAATTATAACAAATATCTACCCTGGTTTGTGAAACAAACTAAATTATTTATATCTATATTATCCATTATCAGGCTTTGGGGAGAGAACTTCTTCAATGCCAAGACAAAGAAATGGGCCAAGCAAAAGGATGCTGAGAACAAGCGTTCCTTCTGCATGTATGTGCTCGACCCCATCTACAAAGTGTTCGATGCCATCATGAACTTCAAGAAGGAAGAGATCGATGGTCTCCTCAAGAAGATTGGAGTTACCATCAAGCACGAAGATGCTGACAAGGATGGCAAAGCCCTTCTCAAGGTAATAAACTAGTCTGATTTGTGATGTTTAAAAATTGATCTCGAAATAGACAGCATTTTGCAGTTAGGTTCTAGTCCCAAGTGTTGCCAGTTACTTGTATAATAAGCATCTGGGTGTCAAAGTGGACTTATATTATACTTCAGGTCGGAATTGGTTGTAAGCTTATATAGCTTGCAACCCCATAAATGCTTGAGATATTTGAAAAAGAATAATAAAAAAGGAAATATTTTATAAATGAAGTCAATAATTTTTATAGTAATTTACTATTTTTATTACTTTAGGTGGTAATGCGCAGCTGGCTGCCCGCCGGAGAAGCTTTACTTCAGATGATTGCTATCCACCTGCCTTCCCCTGTAGTAGCCCAGAAATACCGTATGGAGATGTTGTACGAAGGACCTCACGACGACGAGGCCGCTATTGGTATCAAGGTAATACATTGAATATTTTTTATTTTGCATACTTATCTACTCAATATGAAAATGGGCTTGAAAGGTTTATTTTGATGAAGTTCAGACAACAAGTACATAGTCTATAATATTTATAAACTGAGTTTTTACTTACTTCCTGGGTTTATCACATTCTCCAATAATAAATTGTTAGTATCTATTTAATTAATATTGTTGGCGTCCTTGACTATACTTTCAAGTAACTAGCTGTTACTATTTAATTTAAAATAAATAGTACTTTCTCATTTTGCAACAACTTTTTAATTAAAAGTCAATCAATACTTATTAATGTCCTATATTACAGAGCTGCGACCCCGAGGCTCCATTGATGATGTACGTGAGCAAGATGGTACCTACCTCTGACAAGGGTCGTTTCTACGCTTTCGGACGTGTGTTCTCCGGAAAGGTCGTCACTGGGCAGAAAGCCCGTATCATGGGCCCCAACTTCCAACCTGGCAAGAAAGAGGTGAGTGACTTAAATATGTACTTTCTTCCCTATATTGTGACCACCTTATCTAGGAGACTAATGAGACAAACTATGCAGGAAAACATCACGAAAAAAAGGAATATTTAAAACAAACTCATCTGGCTTGCTTAATATAGGAGAGACATATGTCCTGGAGGTGACCTGTTTGTTGATGTGTATTTCTTTGAATAAAATTATCTTCTTGCACACCGTGTCGCGCCGTAGCGAGTCGACCGCCCGTCGGTCGCTTCGCAGGGACGGTGTCGGCGTGCGACTGAAGTAGAACAACTCGACCACGTCTAAACGCTGTATAGGACCTCTATCCTTATGTCCCGATACTGCACGCTACGACCTGGACGATACATTTTATGTTACAGAGTAATATTAATATACATACAAGTCATGGAAAATTTCTTCAGCTCCATAAGTGTTTCTAAACTGAACTTCTTTCCAGGATCTGTATGAGAAGACCATCCAGCGTACCATCCTCATGATGGGACGTTATGTTGAAGCTATTGAGGATGTCCCCTCTGGAAACATTTGTGGTCTCGTAGGAGTCGATCAGTTCCTTGTCAAGACCGGAACAATCACTACTTTCAAGAACGCACACAACATGAAGGTAAGGTTTTTTCCCTGGATCTTTATATATGATAATTTACTGGAATTGAAAACTATAATAATGTATGAACTTAATTTTGTGTAGGTCATGAAGTTCAGTGTGTCCCCTGTCGTGCGTGTCGCTGTTGAGCCTAAGAACCCTGCTGACTTGCCCAAGTTGGTGGAAGGCTTAAAACGTTTAGCCAAGTCTGACCCTATGGTGCAGTGCATCAACGAGGAGTCTGGTGAACACATTGTCGCCGGCGCCGGAGAGCTTCATCTTGAGATCTGTTTGAAGGTAATTGTTATAACATTTATGTATAAAATTATAGAATCATTACACCCATATAATTATAAATTACTAACTTAGTGATTCCAAATACCTTTATATACAGTAACCTATGTCCTTACCGAATAATCAAAGACTCCATTCAAAATTTCATTGGAATTTGTTCCGTGGTTTATCAATAAAAGTATTACAAGCAAATAAATAAAGTCACATTCGCAATATAAGGATATGGTGATTCGAAATATTTGGACTAGAGAAACCTGAAATTACTGAGAAAACCTTTGGAACTTCTTACTAATTTAATTACCTTTTGTGTACATAGGATCTCGAGGAGGACCACGCTTGCATTCCAATTAAGAAGTCTGACCCTGTGGTGTCTTATCGTGAAACAGTCAGTGAGGAGTCTGACACCCTCTGTCTCTCCAAATCGCCCAATAAGCACAACCGTCTGTTCATGAAGGCCCAGCCTATGCCCGACGGCCTGCCCGAGGACATTGATGATGTGAGTATATCATAAAAATGAACTCAAAATGAAATGAAAAATAGGTACCACTGTAAAAAGGGGAGTTTATTTCACACAAACTCGGTCGTGATAGGTGACCGTGCTCGGCTCGTGCCGTTGCGATTAACCCGTGCACCTGAAATCTTTAGAAATATCAACGTCAAATACGCTCTCGCCGTCGAAATTAGTTAGATTAGATGCAAATACAAACAGAAATAAGAAAGGAAATGAAAACTAAAAAATAACTAGAAATCATAACCACAGTAGCATAAAAATACTTCCCAAGCATTCTAATAGTTACCCACCAAAAGTTCGCATAAAGAAACAATCAACATGAATAAAATACAAGAATGAATTTGTGTTAAAAGTCTGTTCAATTAGTTTCGAATTTATAAAACATATTAAAGTACAAATGCCGATAGTATATGTTTGACATATATCTATATTTATAGATATATGTCAAACATATACTATCACACATATCACAAACATATACTTGTTGTGTAAGATCAAGTTTATCTATGCAATAATGAATATACCATCTTTTTATAGGGCAAAGTGAATCCCCGTGATGACTTCAAGACTCGTGCTCGTTACCTGTCTGACAAGTACGAGTATGACCTAACCGAGGCGCGTAAGATCTGGTGCTTCGGCCCTGAGGGTACCGGCCCCAACATCCTGGTCGACTGCTCCAAGGGAGTTCAGTACCTCAATGAGATCAAGGACTCCGTGGTCGCTGGATTCCAGTGGGCGGCTAAGGAGGGAGTCATGGCTGAGGAGAACTTGAGAGGCGTACGGTTCAACATCTATGACGTCACGCTACATACGGATGCTATCCACAGGTATGTAACATGTTCAGTTTCTTAAATAGAAAGTTAAAAAAAAAGCAAATCATAAGTTTATCTTAGCAATGTTGCAAAATGTGATAGTGTTTTTCAAAAGCTTTGGATGTTTTTATAGGACTTCAAAGTTATTGGTAGTTTTGGTAGGCTCTTTAATATCAAAAAACTACAATTAATTGATGATTTATGTTACTTGCTTTTGCCCTTGACAGACAATACTTTCGCATTTTTAAAACCAGCTTGGATACAAGTAGTAAACATGTTACTAAAATCTTTCTCAATTTTTGTATAGGGGTGGCGGTCAAATCATTCCAACCACAAGAAGATGTCTGTATGCTTGTCTGCTGACGGCGCAACCTAGACTCATGGAGCCCGTTTACTTGTGCGAGATCCAGGTATGTCCTTCATTATAATGGCATGGTTTGTATTGAATTATCATAGCACAAAAGCTTTGACTTAAGTTAAATCTGTGGTCTGAAACTAAAGACTAAAGTAAATGGTTGACCCAGTAACAGACTACAGGTAAAGTTGTGCGACCCTAGCATGACCCTACCCACGTTTTATCCTGAGCGGGCTAGCATGCACTCGATAGTACCGCCTTTCCGAGACGTGGCAGATTAACAGTTCTTTGTTTTGGTGTGGCCACCCAACACATATGCCTTGCCTGAATAGGGGAACTAACAATAAAATTTACAACAAACTACCATTTGAATACAACTTAAGCCAATCCTGCTTGTTGTTTTGTGCAGACTGAGAATTTCAATAATTATCTGCTATATTCATGAATATTTGTGTTTAAAATGAATGATGCTTAGAACTAAAAAAGTGTGTGTGTGTGCAAATGAATTAATTTATTGAATAATAAATGAAGAAAAGTTTAGTATACAGATGTAAATAGCAATAGTAATTATCTGTGTCGTTAGTTTAATATAGGTATGCAATTATCAAAAACAAATCGAAATATTAAATAATAACAATTACAAATGTCAACAGTGCCCGGAGGTGGCTGTGGGTGGTATCTATGGAGTGCTGAACAGACGTCGTGGTCACGTATTCGAAGAGTCCCAGGTCGCTGGTACCCCCATGTTCGTGGTTAAGGCGTACTTGCCTGTAAACGAGTCGTTCGGCTTCACCGCCGACCTTCGGTCTAACACTGGTGGACAGGCGTTCCCGCAGTGCGTGTTCGACCACTGGCAGATCTTGCCCGGTGACCCATGCGAATCTGGATCCAAGCCTTATGCCGTCGTTCAGGTTAGTAGTATTATATTACAAGATCCATGATAGAATTATCTTCTTGCACACCGTGTCGCGCCGTAGCGAGTCGACCGCCCGTCGGTCGCTTCGCAGGGACGGTGTCGGCGTGCGACTGAAGTAGAACAACTTGACCACGTCTAAACGCTGCATAGGACCTCTATCCTTATGTCCCGATACTGCACGCTACGATCTGGATGATACATCTCAGATATCACTGCTCATGATGGTCAGATTGACAATACGACCATGAATGATTTCTAAAGGCTATCCTAAATATATTGTTTTAATTTTCAACTTTTTGTATCACTCAACAAGAAAATTTCGAGCTATTTTAACTTAACGAAATGAAAATATTCATTTAAAAATGTACTAAACATTAATAATTGTACTAAACATTATTATTTTTTTTACAGGAAACAAGGAAAAGGAAAGGACTCAAGGAAGGTCTCCCTGATCTTACCCAATACTTGGACAAATTGTAATCGTCGTAGCTAATGCAATCCATACTGTAATATATATGTAACATTATTGAGCCCGCCTCAAACATTACACAATTTTACGTTATAATGAATAATTTTTATTTAACATACAACAGGATTTCGCCTCAATTAATTTAAGTGTTAGCTCGACGCTGGTCTGTGCTCGTTACTCGGACGCCGCGATTGTGTCGCTCGTCCGCTACTACAATACAATAAATATTTTGAGAACATATGTGTTTAATATGAATCGTAATTATGATGTCGGGTACCATGATTCATTACTTGTATTGTAATTAATTTTTAAATTATAATTTTCTATTGTAAACCATGTGTGATTATTTAACATTTAATGGCTAATGTATTAGTCGAAGATTCACAGGTGAGTTCCAATAAGTTTTTTATGGCATCAAATTCTGTTAAGACAATTTAATTTCCTCACATTACCATCAATAATCAAGTTCTTTAGTACACTAATTGTTTAAGAAAATCCTGAATTACTTACGACTACAAGCATTTTAAATTTACAGAATTTGATGACCAATTTTTTTCTATCTAATATAATAATAAAAAATATGTTTATTGTTTGTTTTATTTTTACAGATGTGCTCTAGTCGAAGCTTATGTACTAGGTAAGATAATCATTTCATTACATGCTATATTTTTCTAATGTTCACAACATAATCTCACTGAGCAGTAGGAATGTAAATTTAAACATAAAGCTGATTACACAATTTATTTACATTACTGCATTATACGAACATGTAATCAGTCAGTAAACATTGAATACTTACACGAGTAAAGCAATCAAACAGATTTTGTCGATCTTTTTCCTTGAGTAGGCAAAACGCTACGTAAAATTCTGAAATCCATTAAGAAAAGCAAAAAATAAGACTTATATTGTAGGTAATCTTAATATGATGACAAAAACACAGACCTGTTCCGATGCCATGAGGAAAACATTATATCACCCTGATAAAGTACTTATAGTTTCTAAAATTCGCTGTTGTATTCAAATTGTTAATTTAAAATTGGTTTTTGTTACAGGTTAGTTAGCTGATTACAGGTGTGCATCTTGCATTTCGAAAAACTTTAAGGTAATTTACAAGGCTTTCATTATGATTAGTGTTTTTCAACACCTTAAAAGGCATATCTTTTATTATTAAAATACCAATAAAGTAGTAAAAACATAATTTAGAGTACCTATCAAGTATGCCAATTTGCATTGTAAATAGCCTATGTAGTATTTTTTATGATGATAAAATTATGCCTGATGCCACCATGACGGTACTTACAAGCTCAACAGGACTGAAAACAATAAACCTATCATAAAAATAACTATCAATAAAAGCAGAAAACAAATATTTTATTTTCTTGTTTCAGAAATGAATGAAAAATGAAGTTTTGAAAGTCTTGAGGTAATTATTTTTAACCTTTAATTTTTTAACTTTTCACATGTAATTCTCTATTTCTTTTTATATGCTCTAGAAAAGTGGATAGGTCTTGGCATTCAAGTTTACTTAGATGGTAATGTGATGATTTTTTTAATGTCGTATGTATGTAATATTGGGAATGCTTTCCTTCAACATTAAAACGAGTGTTAAAAAATATCAGTATTTTGAATGCGAATGTAACTGTTAAAGATCGTGAGACCGAATTTAGACGTAGGAACTATCACGGTTCATTCGATTTCGATAAATGAGAACTAAAATTAGTTTTCATTTACATAAAAAAAAGAGTCGAATTGAGAATATTTCCTTGTTTTAAATCAGTTAAGTATACCTACTTTCTCAACTCAAACTATTTTTCTAAGGCGAAATTGATGATTTTCAACGAAAATGATGACAAATCTTCACCTGATGCCATAGTGACGGTTTTACAAGCTCAACAGGCCTGAATCACATATTTATTATCTACAACTATAAAACAATTTGTTTAAAGATTTTAAAATTGGTTTCTTTATTTCAGATGAGAGACGAGAAAAATAGATAGATACCTTACTTACAAGGCAGATGGAAGGTTCACCCATTTTTTTTAGTAGGTAAGAGATATTCAAGTGGATATTTAAACGTAGCTAATTTGATTACCTTGTTTCTTGAAAGAAGCTGGATAGAGTTATCTGTTAGCTTTTCATTCTATTCAACTCGGCCTTTGTTTGCTTTGCATTATTAGGTTTGAATATTTTCAATATCTTTTTAACTAAAATGGAAGTCCCGGCAACTATATATTTTTTTTATTTTAAGGCATATTCCAGACCAACTGATATTACTTTAAGAATTTTGATTCAAATTTTAGTTCTGTTCAAGATATACTTTTATATGATGAAATATCACAGACCTGTTCTGAATACTTTTGAGGTCAACCATTTTAAATCTGAATTTTATTTATATTCAAGAGAAAACTTTCTAAGAGGTGATTTTCCTAATTTTCTTTTTGTGGTTCCAGGTACAAAGCGGCGATTACGGACATCATGATCATGTTTGATTTTATTTAAATAAAAGAAAGTTTTATACAAATTTGTTTTTTTTTATACAAAAATTCTAAGTTATATCATCTGAGATTAGGCTTTAAGTCATTTCATTTTTATACTTTTTATTTTGAAAATCTAAGCCAAAAGTAATCAAAATGTATTCAGTAAGTACCGAAGATATGTATACCGAAGAAATACTTTTTGGGATTTTTCTCAAGGATCGTGAGAGTGGACTGGATAATTTTTGCCTTTAACACAGTAGCTTTGTAACATATTTAACATGGTATCATTCACCGTGGATTACCCAAATTGCAGAATTTGATTACACAAGTAGGTACATCCCGTATCCTTAGGTTGAATACTGTACCCGTTTGTTCCGGCCTCTACTTCTACATTATTTAGTCAAAATTAATTGGTCACGTACCATAACCACGTAGTGTCCTGTGAATATAAGAATAAATCATTTTCTTTCTATATATTGTTAACAATATAGAATAAACGTACATCAATTAATACAGTTTACATTTAGGAGTACAT
The DNA here is from genome assembly GCA_003709505.1 of Hyphantria cunea. Lineage (NCBI taxonomy): Eukaryota > Metazoa > Arthropoda > Insecta > Lepidoptera > Erebidae > Hyphantria > Hyphantria cunea. The sequence continues at coordinate 1,594,416 of PKRV01000635.1, forward strand.
ATATTAGCCTGAGGGTGACAGATGAGGCTAGCTGTCACCCTAGCAAAATCAGGCGCGGACGCTGCGGAGCATGCGCGCCTTGACGGATAGTAACGGAAACAGGGTTTTCCATACAGGAAGGGGCCACCTACAAACAGTGGGTGGCCCGAGGTAGGTCGGGGTTCTAGGGATCTTCCGAGGGCACACCTGGTTCCCCCGCTTCTAGTACCCGAGATAGTAAGTGGTTTTTAGTCGGTTCGAGTCCGACATAACCACCAATCGGTGGTATCCGAAGGGATTTCCGCACAAAAAAAAGGAGTACATATATCAATATAACGACCAGGTACAAATGGCGGGCTTTTCGCTAAAATGTATCATGAGGAATTAGATAAAAAAATTATATTCTAACACTCATATGATTAGTCAAATGTACCTTTGTACTATAGTAACTGTTTAGACTTAAACACCTGTTTACTCAAAAATGATTCACGTTCTGCTATCCTTATATCTGTTATAGAATCCAGTAACCTTTCCATTCTCTCTCTAAATCCCACACACAATTAACCACACCGTAATCCATCTCTTGATCTCGTATTTGTATACTCTGTGGAGCATATTGCCCAATACGGCTAATGTCTTGCATATTCATTTTCCTATCTTCTCTTTCTTTCTTATCTCTCACTCCTAAAGTCAATATATATACATATCACACACACATATTAACTTTTGTGACATGAATATCCGAGATCTTCGCAGAGACGCCAACATCAACAGGAGCTTGTTTTTAAATTCTAACTATCGACAAAAACGATAACCACTTCACACAACCCTATGTAGGTACTTATGTATTTATGAATATGTTGGCACCAATGACAGACAAAGATGTTATACTTGCCTGCACCTTGGCTCTCAGAAGAAATTAAGGGCGGTACCAAGGAAGAAGGTAAGAGACCAATTTAGGTACTTACCCCGTAGCAACAAACTGGGGAAAATACGTACTCATTACACGCTTCAATAAGATGCGTAGGAATGCTGAGCGAATTTTACTAATAACAGTAAAATTTGAATCTGTGTACTCTACTATTACCGTAATGATTGTCATTTAATATAATATCCATAAAAAGGTTGTCTTCAATACATAGTCATGAGCGATGAGACCGCTTTGTCACGTTCGTTTATTTTTTTAAATCTGATATGTTCAATAAAGTTAAATAAAATCTATTAAATAGACGATTTACCGCACACAAACTCACAGTTGTCAATATGAAACAAAAGGTCAAACACATTACATACTAAGAAAGCGCATCACTAGCTAGTTTTGACGTTAGTACTGTTCAGATTATTTGAATGATTACGTCAAAACTTCAAGGTCGCAGCTGTGCGCATGTTTTATAAATTGAGTTCTAGTTAAATGAAATTGCTAGTAACACTCCTTGATACTTAATGTTAGGTCGCGCATTGCGGCAGTGTTCGTCTTATTTGGAGAAAATGGTACCTGAAGTTGTATTCGTTCTAGGAGCACCCGGCGCAGGTAAAGGCACGCAGTGTTCCTTTATATCCAGAGAATATGGATTCGTCCACCTCTCTGCTGGGGATTTGCTGCGTGAGGAGCGGCAGCGACCGGGGTCGGAGTTCGGGGAGATGATTGAACAAAAAATTCGTAACGGAGAGATAGTACCTGTTGAGGTTACATGCTCGCTGATTCACAAAGCAATGAAGAGTTCCGGACAGACGCGTTTCCTTATTGATGGGTTTCCGCGTAATAAAGATAATTTAGACGGCTGGGAAAGGGTCATGTCCGACAAAGCTAAGTTACTTTTTGTATTATTCTTCGAGTGTTCTCAAGATATTTGCACAGAGCGGTGCTTGGGACGTGGTGCTGCCGGCAGCGGACGTTCTGACGATAACTTGGAGAGTCTTAAGAAGAGATTCAACACATACCTGAATGACACCTTACCTATTATCCAACACTATGATCAGAAGGGTCTTGTGAAAAGGATTAATGCTGAGGTCAACCCAAATGAGGTGTTTGAGGATGTTAAAGTTGTTTTTGACGATATTGGACTAAAGAGTATAGCAAACTAATTAGATTAACATAAGTAGGTCAATATTGTGTTGTGTTTGTACATTGTGAAGCATAGTGTTATGTATTAGGATTTAATTTATTAATCAATGCTGGCATGCTTTAAGGCTATAACTTAATAGAAATACATACATGATTGCTATGATAAACTCTGTTGTGTGGAAATAATCTAATTCACAAACAAGCTGTAATGGAAGTGTTAATGCTTAACTTATTATATGATTGTCTTCTGTAATATTCTTTTTATTCTTCTTAGTAAATTAATTTTTAAAGCTGTACGACATTGAAGAATTTGTTGATTAGATTAATTTAAGCACAACACAGTTCAGTTCGTGCACCATTATTTATTATAAAAAAATATTCAATATACATATAAAAGTGTTAAGTAGGTTATCACAAAGATATCCCAATGACTTTCAAGTTGTTATCTTTATAAGTCTCAGTAAATAATTTAAACCTGTAATTCTACCTATCATGGTATTAAGTGACATTTTTTTTTAAATTTAGCTCTATTCTGTAGAGGAAGTCTATGGTATTAGTATTAAAAATGTTTTGTTAGTAAATAAAAAAGTAAACCTGTTTTTTTTATTTATAACTATCTGACACAGCAAACTTTGTACCACCATATTTACATATCTTTCCCATTATCTTTGAATTTTGTTTATATACAGACCTTGTCCTGACAATAACGAATGCATAAAAAAAAATTATGCAATTTGATGCAGTCGATCGAAAGTTATAAAGTTAGTATATGCAGATAAATTTTGTGATTCATTTTTTTATATAGATTGTATAGATTATTTTAACCTCCACTCACCTTTAAAATCATATAATAGATAAAAAGCTAAAAATATTTATGTAGTGTTATGATAATAACCTAGACATTCCTCCTTTAAACACTAGTAAGTAATAGCAATAGTCAAAAAATGTATGTAACTTTAGACTCTTGATCAATCAGATGAAATGAAAATTAAACCATATTTAATGTTGCAATGATTTGTTTATTTTAATAATATTATAAATATAGAAAACTACCTCAGTGGCGCAGTGGTGCCATATGCGACTGCTGTGCTTGAGGCGAATACTTGTTTCAGAGTTTGGGTGTTTTCTATGTATATTTCCGAAAAAAGTATATTATGTATTTATATTACTTGTCTAGTGCTCATAACACAAACTCCGCTTAGCTTGGGACTAGATGGCGTTTTGTGCGAATATAAATATTTCGGATACCTAGCAAGGTATCCGAAATATTTATATTCAAAATGACAGATGCATGTTTTGGTATACATATGTTTGAAGCTCTGTTTCTATTTAGGTCACAACTATCATCATCCTTTAATAGTCAACAGCTGAGTTTAGGTCTCTTTGAAGTTTTGGGTCAGCCTAGCTCATTTGAGAAACACAGAGGCCAAAACCCCCTGAAAAATATTAAAAAAGGAATCTTAGCAGATCATTAAAAGTCAACTTCAACTTTTGATTAAAAGTCCTATAGTGTGACCACAATTTTCCATTTCCATGACCAATGTCATGTATTTGAAAGACAAACTGTTGAATGATTTATTATAGAACTTCGGTAGAGCCTTCGTTAATAGTCTTGTAACTTAGTGTAACATCTACATACAGTTAATTTATTGTAATAGGTGTACCTTTATATGCAAACGGCATTTCCTTATATAATAGATGTATAAGGAAATGCCGCTTGCATATTTATTTTCTATCTTTTTTTATACATAAATCAAACTAATCACAGTGGCATTTCATTGACGAAAGATTCTTGACAAGTTAGTTGCTCATGAGGCAAAAATTCTTTAAAGGCATTTTGTAGGTACTGCCTCCAAGCATTGAATGTTTTCCCGCTATTATAGTTATCCAATTTCTCCAAAAGATAGTCAGTAGGTGCGCAGAAGGTCTGGTGAGTAGGTACGTATACTGACGGTGAGCATCCAATACCAGCTCTTTTAACTTGGAGACCGAGAGATCGTTTTTTGTTTTTGCAAAAGACGGTCCCCATTTCATGTCATCCACATTTTTTATCTTTAATTCCATCACGACGAAGACTTGAAATACTCGACATTGGCCGAAATAGCAGATCCGACTGATTGCATATCATCAAAAAAAGAAAAAGAGACCGTTTAGTGGCCAATATGAGGTCGCGTGTTGTCGTGTAAGAGTAGCGATTATTAAAACCGAATCTCGCATCGCATGTAATAATGCGTTTCAAAATTCATTGCTTGTGTGCCTGTTGAGCAGCGCCAACACGTCATCATTTAGTTCGTCGGACATCTATTTGTTACTTCTCAATTTGACGCTTACGGATCGATATGAGCTTCTCCTTAGAAAAAACTTAAACTTTTTTTCCAAAGAAAGGTATTTGTCCAGCAGGATGATGATGATGTTGACGATGGGCCACTATTGTTTGGATATTAACGTCGTATACTGCGGTGTTAGTTTCAAATATAAGACGGCAAACGACCTTGACATTTGCGATTCTCAAACTCACAGATCTTTATAACAATGAAGTGAAACCCTGACCTCTATTGTAGAGGTTGATGGAGTTCCTTATTCGTCATCAAATGAAGATATCTGTATATTACTACGCGTATTTTTCAAATACCCGCGGTTAAATAAAGATTGATAATTTTTATCCTTTTTTTTCTCTAACGGGTTCTTGTGTGGATGATTTTCTTTATTGGTAGAGAATGTCTTGTTACAAATATGCCGTTGCATGGATTTATGAACGCAATGAATATACATTGTATATGTATCTACAGAGTTATCTGAGTTTCTTAGACCGAACAGCAAGACTTGTTTTGATTTGATATTCAATGTTTATTGATACAGGTTCACAATGCGCTACAAATCAAAACATCGCCTTTGATTTGGCGAGTAGGTAAATACTAATTTATATAGCAGAGAGCAATGGAAATCTTTTAAGTATTTGCAAAATAAGTATTTCAGGAGTCAAGTTTTCCGTTTTTAGGGTTCCTTAGTTCACGTCGTGGAACTTTTAAATCTCCCACGGGCCGTCACCCACCGGGGTTTGCGGCGGGGTGTTGTATCGGAATCGAACCGACTAAAACCACACGGTGTGCCTCCCTGCGCTTGAGAAGGGAGGCAACGTACGGCACACGTGTAACGTCGCCTCTGCTGTCGCTACCGGTCATGAAGCGTACGACGTCCGGTAGCGAGAGATCTCCTCCGATGACTGCAGTGAGGGCCCGGCAACCCATTGTGGCTTTAAAAAGCTGATGAGCAGCTATTTCACGTTCATTCGGAATATTTTATGAAAAGAAAACAAGCATCATTCCACCCTTTTACCAACTTCGCCAGGAAACCTGATTCATTCGGTAAAATGTAAAAATACAGGTAAAAACATGTCTTGGTCGCGTAAGCTCAAAAAATCTTTAGTATGTAAGGTAGAAGAGCGATGTTATTTCTCACGCAATTAACATTAATAAATGTAAACAGTTAACATACTAAAAAAGCATATTAGTTATATCATTATATATATATTTAAAAAAACCGCCATGCATGATAATAAAGAAGTAGTTTAGTTAGCATCTTAGATCTTAAGTTATGTAATAAAGTGCTAATTATATTGAACTCATCATCGTTGCAGGGAACAACGTTCTTAACCTACTCACTTATGCTATGTTTAAACTAGATTCGGTTTAAGTGTTAACCATGGAACAGGGAATTTCCCTGTTCTACGTGTGTTGCTAACAGATAGTTGTATTCAGAGGCAGCTTATTTCTTCAGTTAAAACAGCCAAGAATAAACCCAGTTGTTGTGAACACGTCAATACTTTTATTTAATAACTGAGTCCCGCGGTGTTACCCGCATTTGTTGTTGTAACCGTGGGCAACAAAGCGGAGCTTGTCAGAAAAGTAGCATAAGTTACTTCTTATTTCATCAGCTATCTGCTAGTGAAAGTCCCGTCAAAATGGGTCCAGCTGTACCAGAGATTACCCGGAACAAACAAAAACAGACAAAAATGGCAAAAAATGTTATTTTGGTGAAAGTACCGTGTATACATGCATATGATTTTAGTTAAAAGTTTGTTTAAATATTACAAAAAGAAACTCCAATTTTTTTTATTTCTTCAGATTAGGCCCAGTTAGGAACACACTCATATGTAGGTAAGGTATACCTTATGCACCTCATTATAAGCAGCTCCTAAAATCGTTTTTGCTGTTCTTTAATTATCTTACATACATATGTAAGTACCTAACAATATACGATCATATTGTTAGGTACCATATTATCATTTTTGATAAAAAGATAACAGACAAGCAAACCAAGCGATAAACAATCTAGAAGATATACCAAAACAATAGAAATGATTTTTAAACTAAGAATTTAAAGAAATTCTTTTATAATTTTATTGATTTCATGTTCTTAGACTGGTATTCCATATTCGACTGATATTCTATAACCACAGAGATAAGTAAATCTTAGTTTCTTTCATTAAGTTTATCATATTTATTTTATTTGTTTGTAAGTTTATTAGTTTATTTTGTAGCAATATTCTTTGTAAGTGATTACTGCCGCCTATGGACACCCGCAACACCAGAGACGTCCCAAGTGCGTTGCCGGCCCTTGGGAGAATGGGGCGAAGAAGTATGGGCCTCCGGTATCCTCACTCACTCGGTGAAACACAGCGAAAGTGCTGTTTCAATCACACCGGTATTCTGTTTTGAAGCGTGGCTCTCCCACGGTATCTTCTTCAGTTTTCTTACATAATTTGCTTCTTTAGCCGCCTCTTATGACACACATGGGACGAATAACGGTTAGTGATACTCTATAGTCTTATTTCGTCACCACATAGAAAGGTTTAGGTCTCCGTCTTTTGTAAATTATACACACGATACAAGAGACAACTGAGTGCGAATAGTTAGTTAATATGATGCATGTGTTAGAATAAGAAATGCAATTAATTTAAAATTGTAATGTATTTCCTTATCTACAAACAACAACTGGCAGAGAATACATAAATAGTTGTTCAATATAATGATGACCAATTATGGAGCGTTTTGTCATCCATCAACTTATTAAACAAAGTTATGAAGTCCATCAAACGACTGACTGATGATCAGGGTTGCCACTTCAGCAAGATTATTATTTAGTGGTATCAGAAAATTCAAGGACCTGTTATTTTATTTATACAAATAAATAAAGTTGGAGCGTCTGGTATATGCACACATGGCACATACACCAAAATTACTTAAAATTTTTTTTGTTTGTCTGTCTGTATGTTACGGCTAATCTCTGGAACAGCTGGACCGATCCTGACGGGACTTTCACTGACAGATAGCTGATGATATAATTTAGGCTAATTGTTTAGACTAGTGTCGTCCCGCGGCGTTTCGGTTCGGTTACACGGCGGGTAACATCGCGAGGCTCAGCTAGTACAAGGCAAGAGTTAAACTATCACAAAAATTGTGATATCTGACACTGACGACATAATACATAAATACCTAATTATTATGTAGCTACCAAATATTTTTTGTAAATACGCACAATTTTTTTTATGTCATAGGAGGCAAACGAGCCGATGTATCGATGGATGGTAAGCGATTACCGCCACCCATGGACACCGGCAACACGGGAGGCGTCACAAATGCGTTGCCGGCCTTTTAAGAAGGAGTACGTTCTTTTCTTGAACGTTTGAAGGTCGAACTAATCCAGGAATACTGCAAGTAGTAGTTAATTCCACAGTTTTGTAGTGCGAGGCAGAAAGTTCCTTGAAATGCGCACAGTTGTGGACTGCCAACCATCTAGATAATGGGGCTGAAACTTCTGTGGCGTAGGACGATGGCGGAAAGAGGCGACAGGAATCGGTTCGAACAATTCTTCGTAGCACTCCTCACTTTATATTATACTTGCAGAAAACCCAAACTATTTGGTCTGAACCGGGAATTGTAATCGCATGTACTAACCACTGCGCCATATAGGCAGTCAAATAAAAGATACTTTTAGATTTAAAACTACTTTCACTTCACGTAGTTATTATTGGAATAGATAAAAAGTAGTTAGTAAGTACAAAGTAGTTTGAAAGCAAAAGAGGATGGATGGAAAATGGAACAAAAACTAATATGGAACAACCAGATTTTACCTTTTTTATATTAAGTTATTTCAACTGTCTTTGTCTTTGTCTGACAACCCTAATCATTCCACACAAGGAATTGCAAAGAATTTTCCATAAATTATCCTATTTATTTATCCTGTTATGTAAAATGTAGCTTGCATTAAACCATATATACATATATCTTTAGGCATAGTTATTTCGTTAGTACCATAAATATAACCACAAAACAGTGGTATTAGAAAAAAGAAAAATATGATTAGTCAGGAGGCAGGAGGCTCTTTATGGGTGGAACTCTTAAGTTGCCCACGGACCGTGGGAGACGCTTTAAACGGTAACCAGCTTTCCCTTGTGAAATTGAGGTGTAGGTTGATTTCAATTTAACAAAGGAGTGAATTTCCCTTTCAGACTCTTCTTCGGGGCAGGTTATATGTCTTTCATAACCTCCAATCCTTTCGTCCTGGGCTGACCAAAACTACATATAGACCTGCCTATATGAAGTGGTATTTAGGAATCGTTTTTAATAAAAGCACATTAGTTATGTGCGGTACCTTACTTGGACTGTTTCGAGCAACCTCGGTGGCGCAGTGGTAGCATACGCGACTGCTGTCCATGAGGTCTCGGGTTCGAATCCTGGGTCGGACCAAATGTTTGTATGATCTGCAAATATTTGTTTCGGAGTTTGGGTGTTTTCTATGTATAATATGTATGTATTTACTAAAAAAAAGTATTTATGTAATCATATCAGTTATCTTACCCATAATACAAGCTCTGCTTAGTTTGGGACTAGATGGCGTTGTGTGTTAGATGTCCGAAATATTTATTTATATTTTTTTTTTAACTTAGTCTCGATAGTGAGCACGATCAGCGTAGCGTTTGTTGGTGATTTCAGAGCGTGCAAAGCGTAACGCTCCCTAAGCCTTCAAGTCTACAGGCGAACACAGCCGAGCATAGGGACCTTACCCACTCTGATTTTCTTATTAAAACTTGATTGGATTTAAATTCGTTTAAATTAACCGATAGGTTTGTTACACATCAACATTAATTGAAACATGTTTGTTTTAATTTAGTTTTTACATGTATGTTTTTACATTTGAAAATTCTAAGAACGATTAATCGCAACTAACACTAGTGCCCTTGTTTTATCAAAGAAAATAAAATTATCAAAAACTGATGTAGGTAAGTCGTTTATTTATTTTAAAACATAAAAAAATTACTTCCGACGGCCGAAAGACACCTTCAATTAAGGTTGCCAGATAGAAACAAAAAGGACAGCGGTGTCGGGTCGTGGCTATAGTCAAAATATCTTGTTTTTTTTTAAAGAATCAACGTTTTTTTGCTATTAAGTATTCATAATATTTTGAAACCTATTGTATGTTATTAATAACTATAGGATACAATTAGGTTGGCATAATCATGTTTGATTAGAAGCCTCGAAAATTAAATATATAATCAATAAATATTTTAAAAACTATTTACTTTTGGTGACATCATCATCATCAACAACCCATAATGTCCTACTGCTGGGGTTCGGGTAGGAGAACCGAAACCGCCCTAGTGCGACTTTTGCCCAATCTGGGAGGAGCCAGTGTCGCAACGCGAAGCCTCTTCACGGGGGTTGTCCGGTCGATGGCGCTGTGCGGCGCACCGGTGTGGGTGTCGGTTCTGACCGCCCAGAATAAGGCGCGCCTCTGGCGCGCTCAGAGGGTATTGGCGGTCAGAGCCATACGCGGATACCGCACGGTGTCGACCGAGGCGGCGTGCGCCTTGGCCGGTACACCCCCGTGAGATTTGGAGGCGGAAGTGCTCGCCGAAGTTTATCGACGGGTGGCAGAATTCCGGGCGGAAAGTGGCATGCGCCCTTCGCCCGAAGATGTACGCGAGTGGCGTCAAGCCGCCCGTCGAGCCACGATGGCTCGTTGGTCTTTGCGGCTGGAGGCTCCACGTGCTGGCTTCGCGACCGTGGAGGCTCTCCAGCCGGTCATCCTCGGGTGGGCAGGGCGGCAGCACGGGACCCTTTCCTTCCGACTGACGCAGGTGCTTTCCGGGCACGGTTGCTTCGGGAAGTACCAGCACTCGGTCTGTTTGTAATGTAAAAATAACCTCTTTTTACTAAATGCATGTGTATGTATACACGGTACTTATACCAAAATAATATTTTTTACTACTTTTGTCTGTTTGTCTCTGGAACGGCTGAACCTATTGCGACGAGACTTTCACTGGAAAATAGCTGATGTAATAAGGAGTAAGTTACTCCTTATTACATCAGCTATTTTCCAGTTACTTTTTATAAACTAACTTTGCCCGTGGTTGTTAAAGAAAAACAATAACCGTGAGTAGCACTTGGAACTCAGTCAGTAATAAAATAAAACTGTGGATAGGTTACTTTTTAATATTTATAATGAATTTTAGTTTTTTCCGTTAATAATTTGCAAAACTGATAAGATTTCTGAGCAAGACACGCCACAAAATTGATAGGAGTCTGCAGTACGGACTTGATTAAATTCATGGACATTCGGTTTCGCTCTTCAGTCTATATGCTATTCGGTTGGCTAAATATTCTTTTGAAAAAGGCATTGCTTATTAGAATTGGAGAACAAACAAACTACTTTCTTTAAGTAATAAAAATACTGCATCAATTCCACACAATTTCACCTCTACCTCTTATAATCCATAACTCCGTCCAAAAATCACGTGACAATGGAAAATAATTGACGGTTGTTATTGCCTCCCCTTCACCAGTACTCAGTTGGACAGCTTACAACTGACGACATAGTGCTGAATGTTATAGTTTTATACTCTTGTATCTTTCTAGAAAGGTTTTGGTGATTCATATGACTCATCAATTTTCAACCGGGGCCCGTAATTTAATACTTATATTAGGTCCTTACATATCAAATTGTCGTTTTGTCGCACTGGCTTCTTTGATCCGAAATAAATCCGATATTGGTAAATAATTCCAAATTCTAAGTTATAAATCCATTTAGATAGCATATTTGCGTTTCGAAAACAGTCATTCATTTGTTTTGTTCCTCATTAGTTTTTTCTTTGGCATCGCTCATCTCGCACAATGGAAAATTTGAAATATCGCTTTATTTCTTTATTCACAAGTACGAGTTCAACCGTGGCACCAATGCTGAAGAAACAGCTCGAAGGACAAATGATGTATATAGCCCCCGGTGTCTTAAAAGAAAACATGGTTCGTTTTTGGTTCCAAGGTTTTCATTCTAGAAATTCCGGCCTTTATAACGAGCCCAGTGGACGGCCGTATACCAAAGTGGATAATGCAGATACATCGCAAACCACTTCATAGTTGGGCGCAGGCTTTGGTGTGAATGATAAAATTCTTTTAAAGCTTGAACGGTGGGTACCTCATGAATTCAGTGAAAAGGACTAGCATACACGTGTCGCCTGCTGCGTTATATTTTACATTGCACAATAATGAAGGGATTTTAAATCGAGTCATTTTCTGTGATGAAAAGTGGATTCTGTACGATCGCTCTTCGCAATGGCTGAACCCTGAAGAACCAGCCAAATCCTGCTCCAAGCGAAAATATACCCAAAAAAGTAACTTCTAAATGTTTGATTCACTACAGCTTTTCAAAATCTGGCCAAACCATTACGGCATATATCTATTGTCAGCAACTGCAAACCATGACAGAAGAACTAGCTGCTGAACAATCGAGGCTGGTGTATCGCTCAAGGCAACTGCTCTATTAGGACAACGCTAGACACACATACACTGCACAACAGACGGCCGCTCAACCTGGGGGAGATTGCCCATAGATTGACCATACACTGCAATTAGACTGCTACGATACCCACCGTACTCCTTGGACCTTGCTTCAACAGATTACCATTTATTCCGAAATTTGAATAACTTCTTACATGGAAAAAAAAATCCGATGTGGAAGCCAAAACCGGCTCCAGAGAGTTTGTTGATTTTCGCCCCATGGTTTTTTGTAAAGGGATCATTGAACTACCTATGAGATGCTAAAAGTACATAGATAACAATGGTACATATTTTTATTATTTAAATACATTTTAAAAGAAAAAACTACTTTATATTTCTTCCATACAAAATGTCATAAAATAATTTAAGAAAGTATTCAGTTTTATTTTTCATCAATGCAAGTACAATCTTTGAACTAGGTTCTAATTTCATATTTATGTTTTTACACACGTACAAACAACCGTTGATAGTGCTTATATATTAATATTTGTTCTAGGATAGCCCACCAATCGAATCCACGACCTCTGGGTTAGTTTATCAAGAACCAGAGCCACAGGTCCATTTTGTTTTTTCGTCTCTCATTCTCGCATCTTCAATATATTGTGGAATCTTTTCCAGGAGACTGAAGAATGCTGTAATCATGGTTATTATGGTTTTAATAATCATCCTCTTATCAACTAATTCGCAAGCTTGTCAAAGTAGTTATGATGATACAACAACAACACCTGGATATGATGAACTATACATACTTGATAGAAGCTACGAAAAAAAAGATGGAGATCTAAGTGGAATCCAAAACTCGTGGGAGGGCTGGACCCCGGCTCCAGAAATAAAAAATCAATGGAAAGAGTGGCTAGTCGTAAATGATGAAACAGAGCGAATTAAAACCGCATATGACACAGACGACATTTCGAATAGTATAAAGTATATTTTCTTACCTTATGATCCAAGTAATAATACCGATCCAAATCATCCTAATAATCCATACAATCCTAATTATATGCCATACGATCCCAGCGATCAGGAGGACTTGTATCATCCGAATAATCCTTTAAATCCGTATAAACCTTTCAACCCGAACGATCCGGATGATCCAAATAATCCATTTAATCCAAAAAGCGAATTTAAACCCTTTAATCCTAATAACCCCAATGATCCAAACAATCCATACAATCCTAATAATGTTCATATGCCGTTCGATTTAAATGATCCAAATGGTCTTAATAATCCATTTAATGCAAAAAATCCTTTACGACCTTTTGATCCAACAAAGGAAGACGATCCAAATCATCCCAATAATAACACCCCCGACAATCCTAATAATCCATTTAATCCTAATAATACGCGGAGTCCCTTTGATCCCGAAGACGACAACGATCCAAATAATCCTAGTCACAAAAATCATTTGTACAATATAGAAAATGTAAAGAGACCATACGATCCACTTAATCATAAGGACCCGAAACATCCGGCGTATAAAGAGAAAGTAGAATATAAGTTTATACCATACAATCCAGATAACCCGAAGGATCCAAATCATCCAGATAATCCTGAAAACCCGAATTATAAAAAATATGACCCTAGTAATGTGCATGACCCGAATCATCCGAACAATCCCAAAAATCCATATAAGCCTTTCAACCCGAAGGATCCGGATGATCCTAATAGTCCCTTTAATCCAAATAATAGAGTTAAGCCGTTTGATCCAAACGACTATACCCATCCAAACAATCCATATAATCCTATTAATATTCATACACCCTTTAATATAAGTGATCCAAATGATCCTAATAACCCATTTAATCCAAAAAGTCCACTACGGCCTTTTGATCCGAATGACCCGAACGATCCAAATCATCCAAATAATAAAACCCCTAACAATCCCATTAATCCATTTAATCCCAGTAATGTATTAAAACCTTTTGATCCGGAAAACCCAGACGATCTAAATAATCCCCGTCACCCGAGTCATCCGTACAATATAGAAAATGTTAAAAAACCATACGATCCACTTGATCAAAACGATCCGAAACATCCAGCGTTTGAGGCGGAAGTAGAGTATAAGTTTATTCCATACAATCCGAATGACCCGAAGGATCCCAATCATCCAAATAACACAGAAAATCCGCATTATAAAGAATATGATCTAAATAATCTGGATGACCCGAATCATCCAAGCAATCCCAATAATCCATTTAAGCCTTTCAACCCAAAAGATCCGAACGATTTGAATAATCCATTTAATCCAAATAACCCTTACAGACCATTTGACATAAATAATCCGAATGATGTAAATAATCCATATAATCCAAATAATATGCACACATCATTCGATGTTAATAAACCAAATGATCCGAATAATCCGTATAATCCAAACCACCCATTAAGACCCTTTAACGCAAATAATATAAATGATCTAAATCACCCCAATAACCACGTCCCAAATTACCCAAATAATCCATACAATCCAAATAATATACACACACCGTTTAATGCGGATAACCCTCACGATTCAAATAATCCACTTCATCTTGATCATCCGTATAATGCAAATAATGTAACGATACCATACGATATTAGTAACCACAAAGATCTGAATCATCCTGCTAATCCAGATAATCCGAATAATAAACGACCTGAGAAAAAGAGAAAGGATTCAAGACAGAAACCTAAAGAGTATATTTTTATTCCCTATGATCCGAATGACCCGAATGATCCAAATCATCCAAATAATCCAAAAAATCCAAATTATAAACCATATGACCCCAATGATCAAACTCATCCGAATCATCCTAAAAATCCCAAGAACCCATTTAAACCATACAACCCGAAGGATCTAAATGATCGCAACAATCCATTTAATCCAAAAAATACATTCAGGCCTTATAACCCTAATAATCACAATGATCCAAATAATCCATTTAATCCAGACAATCGACATAGTCCATTTGAAATAAGTAATCAAAATCATCCCAATAATCCCTTCAATTCTAAAAATCCTTCTAGACCATTCGATTCAAATGATCCAAATGACCCTAACCATCCTAATAATATTGCCCCAAAAAATCCCAATAATCCATACAATCCTAACAACGTGTATAGACCATTCGATCCAAATAACCCACATGATACCAATAATCCTGCTCATCCAAATAATCCCTATCATCCGAATAATTTGAAAGTACCATATGATATATATGATTTGAATGATCTATACCATCCAGCTAATCCTAACAATTTAAAAAAGTTTCCTGAAGATCGGAGGCCACAAAGCGGTTGGCCCGAAGACTGGAAAGGTAATTAACATTCTTATGTGTTTTTTTTCTATATATTCAGAAGAAACAATTGCTTGTAGAGAGTTTTAAGAGCAGGGTCACTTCTCACCTTATTAAAATAATGTAATAGATGAATATAGATCAATCTGAGCCCTGAATCGATCCGGAAACCGACGTATACGCTAATCGTGAGACCAACGAGGCAGTCCTTTTGGTGATTCATATATTTATGTAAAAATGATTTTGTTTTAAGTAATGAATTAGTGATTCCTGCTTTCTACACTGATTTCCCCATTCCAGGTTTGGGTGTAGGTCATGGTAGCGTACCGGTCCCGCCATGGGGATACTCAGTTCAAAACAATGACAAGCCAACTGACTGCTTCATGGAGGTTCTCCCTGGATATTGTAGATACAAAGAAAGTACTCCCGAGGAACGGTAGGTATCATTTGATTAATGTTTTATGAATACAAACAGATATACTTTCTGTTTATACATACTAAAATTTTTTTTATGGAATAAGGGTCAAACGAGCAGACGTATCGCCTGATAGCGTCACAAGTGCGTTAGCGACCTTTGGAGGATGGGGGAAGGGTTGAAGTACGGGTCCCCGGTATCCTTACTCACTCGGTGAAGCGCAAGCGTGAGGCCGTGGTATAACTCTGATCGAGCCGACCCATTGTCCCACTGTCTCCCATGAATTTAGATAATTCAATCAAAATTCAATCAGTTCATAGCTTACATTGCAAATAGAGTTCAGAGATACAAACATAAATAAGTATACAGCTGCAATTGAAAGAAATGTATTATAAACCTCTTAATACTAAATAATATATTAGTAAATAAATAAGGACACTACGATATAGGTCGCCACATTAAAGTCGTTTTTACTTGGTGCAGGTCGCGATGTCGGTTTCTTTTTGATAAAATTTTTGTTTATTTAATTATTTTTGTGAAACGGCCCCTTAGGGTTACCTAAGGGGCCGTTTCCACGGGCGATAATAACGCAACAGATCCCCGCTTCTATCGTTGGGTTGTCGCCGCGATCGAAGAATCATTCCATCAACGCATCGTTACGACTCATAACTTCATAACGGAATCGGTATAGAAATACAGCATGACGATAATACTTAACTCTTATTAAAAACAAAAGTACTATAAGTTACTTCTTATATATATATCTGACTGTGAAAGTCTCATGGAAATAAGTCATAAAAATTCCACATTAATTCACAAATAACGTTTGTAAACAGCTATTATTATCGTCACATGACAATCAAAGGACTTCATTATTTAAAAACCGAAAAAACGTACCAATAAGCTATATAAAATTTCAATGTTACAGGTTCGCATACAATCCGTATTTGGATGAATGTGTTGCGTTTGAGTACAGCGGTTGTGAAGGCAACACGAATAACTTTTCTACCAAACAACATTGCGAACAATATTGCAAGGCGCCACCCAGATCTGGTTGTGTGGAAAGGTCGGATCCAATCGTCATTGAAACCTTAGGTTCTATAGATTAAAGAAAATATCAGTTTTGGTAGTGTATGTATGATGAGACTGTCAAAACTATAACCATTATTATTTTTTGGCTTCGCCGTAGTATGGTATCATAAAAAGACGACGTTCAGAATTGATTTTTATGAAATGATATTAAAATTTCGTTAAGGTTCCAAGTGATTGCATGTCATGGTATAATAATGTATTCTTCATTGATAATCGTTTTGCTTATGTTATTTACTACTAAACTGTAAACGAGTTCAGGAAAACAGCCTATCAATTATAGTAATTTCAATAATAATAGTTTTAATGACGATCCAAAGAAAACAACGCTAGAATGCAACACATACCTACTGATATTAGAACATGAAATTAAAACCAGAACACGAATCACTGAAAGCAGGTCAAAATGTTAGGCGATATAAAACAAGGGTAATCCCCAAATGTCAATTGTATGCACCATGATGATTACCAAGCAAAATTAATTTTACGAAAATACAATAAAAACACTGTGAAGATGCGAAATTCAAATAAACTTCTAAACCGTGTGATGATAAATTGATCAGATCAGATTCACTACATCTACAGGAGATGTAGTCAGAGCGGCCAGTGTTGTTAGTTAGTTCGATTCGATCTCCACATGGGACAATACTCGTGTGATAATGTTATTGTTTTAAGTCTAGATGTTATTCGTGTTCGTTTACACAAATAACATCTAGGCCATATATTCGTAGTGCATGAGCTGTCCTTTTAAGCAAACAAATACAACTCATGATGCAACAATCCACTCACTAGAAACATTTGCACGCCTGCTGATTAACTTCGGTAGATAAGTAATTTACAGGATAGTGAGATAAGTAGGTTTATTTCAGGCGCTAAGTTACGTGTTAAAAGCGTATGTTCTGAAATTCTGAGGATCTAATATAAGTTTATTCCACATTAAGTCGATCGTGGTGAAAATGTCAATACCTACGGGTAAAACGCAATCCCATACTCGGTCTCCAAGACAGTCTAGTTCGGTTACATAATAATAATGATCTCTTTATTGTACACCAAATAACTAAATAAATGACTTAATGTTAGGTCGGTAAAATGGGTGGCTTTATCGGTAGTTGCGAGACAGAGACAAGAGACAAACTCGCTCTGCCCTCTGCAGTTGTGAAAATAATGATACATTTTACTGTGGGAGAGCCATGCTTCGGTATACATAGCCCGGGTCGACCGTCCTCACTGAAAACCGGTGTGAAACAGTGCCTGCGCTGTGTTTCATCGGGTGACTCACTCACGCTACCGGAGCCCCATAATCCAACACTTCCTCTCATCCCCCTTCTCATCCCCTAGGGTCGGCAACGCACTTGTGACGCTTCTGGTTTTGCGATACGTCTGCTCGTTTGCCCACTACTCCATAAAAAAACATAAAAAGCACATTTTAATATTGTGTTCTATATAGGGATAAAATTAAAAGGGACTTTCGACTGATCCCTTTTTAGTGGGACTATATTTCGAAAAAACAGAAATAAAGCATTCAATTTTCTTCTTCTTCTTTTGATGATATGGCAATCAGCCGGATCAGCTATTTCTGCCAATGTCAAGTATTTCGAGTCTTCAATTCTAAGTCTTCGAGTTTTCAAGTCTTCGTCGTGATGGAGTTAATGATAAAAATTATAAAAAATGTGGATGACATGAAATGGGGACCGTCTTTCGAAAAAACAAAAAACGATCTCCAGCATTCAATTTTCATAACTTTTATTAATTATTCTTTTTTTTTTCATTACACGTCGCTTTCACTTTCAAAATAGAATAAATTTACTGGCAAGCAAGACTGACATCATCGCAGATAGGGATGTCCTATGATTAAAATTTCGATGAAAAAATCGAATAAGTTATCTTTTTTTATTCTTTTGGGGACCCAACCCAGTGACCCGCCTGTAGTTGCAGGCAGCGCGGAACACTACTTGAACCGGCATTAGAACTGGAAAAGTTACCCCGAGACCCTAGCTGGTATCTACGAGAAGAACCTTAAGAGAGATTGTTTTGGAACAATATTAATGTTTATAATTTTTTGACTACGACAGGTCTCGAATTTCGAGGTATTTAAGCATACACTCCAAAACCTTTAGGTAATTAATGCTCATTTCCAAATGACTAACAAACTTTAAATTTAGCTTTAACTATAAAATTTAAACTACCACACCATATTCTTAACGTATATTACGTGAATAAGGTGTAATAGTTTAAGTCATACGGTACATTCACAAATAGTATTTAGCTGTATTGTATAATGAATTATTTCTTTTATGATAAATCTTGAAACTTTATTGAAGTAATTTATTTAAACCGTAAACTGTTAAACCCGTACTTTACCCATGGTTTTAATTTTTTTTTAAATATGTCAATGTTATCTTTCATGAATTGTAAAAGGGAATAATTGGATGTTAAATAATTACCATTTTGAATTTCAGTGACAAAAAGTACAATTGAAATTAATAAAATTGTTAATTGCTAATAAGTTAAGTATAATATTAAATTTTGCCTTAAATTTTGAAGAGTTGAGTTATAAAGAAAATAAGTTAAAATTTTGAAATCGGTTAGGTCACATAGTTCTTTTCTAATCGGATATTTACGGAATGGCGATGTCGTGTTTACAACTCTAACCGGACAGATACTGTCACTGTCACTCCGTTGTTGTTCTCTGGTTACGATGTAGTTTCTAATTGTGAAATTGTTTTGAGATAATATCGTGGTTTCTGTTAATTCGTTACCCGAACTTTGTCATCACTACATTTCCAATAACACTATAGAATTAAAAGTGCTGTTCAAATCCTTGACTTCTTCAAATAATGAAACAATGTTATATGTACACTCATAATTCAGTGAATCATCTGTCCGTGTTGTGACTCGACCTGATGTCAATAATAAATTAAACTGCAGGCGGAATGTGTGATAGTATAATTGTCGAGGTTTTTTTTAATTTAACTTTTTTTTATTCGCATCTAGGCTTTTTTTGGTAGTAGACCTTTTTTTAAATTGCAAAATGTTTTGTTAGATAAATAGACATAGTGCTCTGTCTTATTGGACTTATATTGTAAATTTGTCAAAATGGTCCGGACAATAGCAGTGTTGATGTGGAAACATGCAGTTGTAAGAAAAAGGAGGTTTATACTTACTGCAGTTAGCTTAGTTTCACCTATTTTGTTCTTCGCATTGCTATTTACGTTTAGAAATGAAATCAATCCTGTACCAGCGACTCTCAAGGCGGAAGGAATTATACAAAGAACTGTAAGATTTTTAATTTTAATTTATATATAACTAATAAACACTTCACATACTCAGTTCCCTAACTAGGCAGAGGCTGTGTTACAGCAGCCAGAAAGCTGATTGTCCACCATCAAGTGGGTCACCATGCTGAATTGTTACATTTGTAATGAGTATGATGACTACCACTTTATTCTGCTTATGCTTTCCATCAGGCAGAGTAAAGTCGACTAGGCAGGGCCATGCAAAAAAAAAATCATCATCATTACCATTTTAAGTCCATTGCTGTACAGAGGCTTCTCTAATCGGATTTCACTTCATTCTGACAGATTAGTAAATAAATAAATATTTCGAACATCTAACACACAATACCATCTAGCCCCAACCTAAGCAGAGCTTGTATTATTGGTACCAGACAAGTGATATGAATAAATATATACTTTTTTTTATAAATACATCCATATTATATGTAGAAAACATCCCAACTCAGAATCAATTATTTACAGATCATACAAACATTTGGTCTGACCCGGGAGTCATATTCATATTTATACACATTTATAGTTAAATAAAAACAGGAGCCATGGGATAAAAGGTATGGTGTTTAATACACAAATATTTTTATGTGTAGAACTCCTAACCACATCAGTGTACAGATTTTAACTAAATTATTTTATTATGACTATGGAAAGCAAAAAGGAAAGGTAAAAGTTTTGACAGTCTATGTATGTTTGTATGTTCCATTGTAGTGTCTAGACTACTGAACTGATTTCAATTAACAAGATGACGGTAAATTCACATTCATGGCTTGGGTGACAAAGGCTGTATAAATATCAAAAGTATTTCTGTAGTCTGAACCCAGTTTATTAACTTCTTCTTGTCTCTCACAAAAATACTGTGGAATGAATTGTAGCCTGCAGTACTCCTTTTTAAATTAAAAAAATCTTGTATTGGTTACATGTTAAAAGTAAACTTTCAAATTCATTTCATTTCATTTCAGGGCATAAAAATTTTGTTCAAGAATTGCAGTTTGGTCATGAGAAATTTCATTATTTAGATAGACACAGATAGACAAACAGAAATTATTTGGGTACACATTGTATTTGAGGAAAGATTGCTTCTAGTAAATGGTCACACTCTTCCTGATGTGTGGGTCTCCGGTATCCTCGCTCACTCGGTGAAACACGGCGCAATTTTTTGTGAAGCTGTGGTATCACTCCAGTTGATTCGGTCCATTCGTGCCGAAGCGTGGCTCTGCCACAGTAAAGCACGTTATTATATATGAAGCTCCTCCAGAGCACTTGAGACCGGCTGCTGGGTTGATTTTTATTGGACATACTCATACCCGGCTCTTCGGTTCTCGGAGGAGCCGGATATCCAAAGGGATTTTCTACTTAATAGAAAAAAGAAAAGCATCACAAATGATTGTTGTTATCACAACATTATTTGTCCTGGATGGGAATCGAACCCGACCTCTCGCTTTGCAGCCAGTGTCACTCTGTCACTAACCATTAGACAACTGCCAAATTTAATAGAGTAATATTTTCTTAGATTTTGAAAGTTACTTATAGAGAGATGCAAGTAACACGTTATTCCATACAAATTTGTGTCCGTTTTCATGTTCACACTTCTATACTAATATTATTAATTCGAATGTCTGTCTATCTTGTCTGTTACAATGAAATTTTCTATGGAGATACTTTGATTCTTGAAGGAAGACATAGGCTACTGTTCATCACTATAACCAATTTATGATTTTATTTTTTTGTAAAATTACTAGCTGACCGGGAAAACTTCGTATCGCAATACTTAAGTTTCTGAAATATTTGTTTCAGTATTTTATGTACGCATCTAGTTTCCACATGGACTAAGAAAATATATCCCTTCTGGTTTCTTTATTATTTTCTTCTATACAAATCTTATCCTGAAAGTAACAAACATAAAAAAATAGTCATCCAATTTAGTGCAGATGATCGGAAGTTATGCGTCTAAATACATTTCGGTGATTCATTTTTATTTATATAGAAGGTCATAATGTCCAGTGGGTATTATTTAAGTCTTTTATTATTAGTTGTTTATGGACCCTATCTCACGTGTTGAGTCAACGCAGAGATTCCGCCAGTGTTAAGTGTTTTGAGAGACAAATTCGGCAATAATCAGAAATTGATTGGCCAGTGTGATTAATGTTTACACGTCTGCGAGATCTTGGCAATCGCTCACAAACACGCTTCCTTTGATCTGTGCTCAAAAACCGACACCGACTCACAACTTATAACATTACACAACTCAAGCCAAACAGCCCGTATACATGCTTGTGTTTGAAGAGGGTTGTCGAGGTGTGGTACACGTATAAACACACTATCAGGCAAATACTTTCCACTTTCCCTTAATTTGTATTATGTAAAAGTATTAAACAAAATATAAAAATAGACACAAGACAAGACACAAAAGTAGTCATGACTCAACTTATAATTTATATTTATTAGCATGTATATATTTACATAAATAATTTATATATTTAGAATGTCATTTTAAAATTTCCTAGTTACATCATCATCATGTACAGTGAGACCAAAGAAATTTATATATACATGCACGAATACTTATTTTGGCGCAGTAGGATGAAAAGAAAATAATCTGTGTCATCAACATCATCAGCCTGTCGCAGTCCACTGTTGGACATAGGCCTCTCCAATTGTACGCCACTTAGTTCGATCCTCGACTTCTCGTAACCAGCTCCTGCCAGCCGTCTGTCGCAAATCATCACTCCACCTGGCCTGTGGACGTCCTACACTATGTTTGCCGAGACGCGGTCTCCACTCAAGAGTTGCTTACCCTAATGGTTATCGGTTCTACGGCAAATGTGGCAGCCCACTGCTACTTCAGCTTGCTAATCCTGTGGTCTATGTCGATGACCCTGGTTCTTTGTCGGATCACCTCATTTCTGATAATAATAATAATGATAATCCGTGTACCTACATCTAATACCAACATTTTAGAAACCAAAGAAATCTAAGGATAGGAAGAAAGTAAGAAAGAAAGGATGTATTTAATAATAAAAAAATGCTATTTAATACAAAACAATTGTTTTTATGACAACCGAATAGTTTATTATATTGAATATGTACAATAGCGGTAATAGTATTTATGTATTGTATTGTATCCATTATAATGGCAAAATGTGCCATCTAAAGAAATAGTATTCGACCATAACCCCATCCGCTCTTGCGGAAAATATTCCGTTACGGGATTTCGTGCGTTGCGGAAAATCCTTAACTTCAGAAGATACTCCATTACGGAAATTCTTATAATGTGAACGATCCGTCATTGCGAAGGATTGTATAATATACTCTACTGTCTGGCGCTGTAGTGCATGCCGGTTAAATTGTTAGTGACAATTTGAGCGATGCTAGCTGTTCGTGCTCGACGTGACTGAAAAATAGAAATGAGATGGCACGGAAAAAAATGAAAGCAAGACTAAATGAAAGAAATAAGGAAGCCTTTACTGGACAGAATGATTAAAAAATAACAAAATCATTTAAATCCCTTTTTTAATAATCTTCATGCGCTGGATGCCTAATTTCTAGTCGCTTAATCCACAATTAATAGTATTGATACTGGCCTGGATCAAACTATCGGCCCGAAAAAGGTTTTTTTTTAAATCTATGTATGGCCCTGCAAAATGAAGAGCGGTCACCATACTCATTGCGAATGCAGATAATGCGATAATGCAGCACATGGGGACCCATATGATGAGGACTAAGTTATGATGCTGAATCATTTTTAAATCCTTAAAACATACGTTATACTTATTTTGGTTTGAATTTTATTTGTATTTTAGGATTTTGGTGTGTCTTACATTATTATAATATCTATACTTACTTTATACTCTTATCTTTAAAATATAATTTCCAAATAGATTTAAAATTAATAAATATCAGCAATTTTTTTATCGCTGTATTTTAATTTTACTGTGTTATTTTTAGTGGTTTCAAGTTTATTTATGTTTCAATATATAGTTTCCTTCTATATTGTGTACGATTAGCAGTATCAAAACAAATACATATAGCTTTTGCACAACACAACCTTCATATTTATGTGTTGAGTGTGTACAATAAAGAATAAATACAAACTTTGGCTTGTGGGAGACTTTGTTCCCTTTAAAATAAATAACTAGTTGAAGTTAATATAACATAGATAAGCAAATATGAAGTGACAGAACAATAAATCTCTAACATGAATTCGGTTACATCAGTCCCACACTGAATCCTTTGAAATATAACGAAAGAAAGCACCAAAGACTTTTAGAAAACATATGGAGTGATAGTCACGTCGGTTTCATCGCTCACTTTGAGCAATTTATATATATTTTCGTGTGAGAGAAATCGAGACAATATCATTTGTTTCAACATTTCTCAACAAGATCGTGTATCGTTTCGTGGAGAAAGTTTCAGACCATAAAAATTCTCTTGGTAAAAGTGGCGAAGCAGGGTAAAACGTATATATACACATATATATTTGCCATTTATAATGTTTGTGTTACTGTGTAAGAGACAGGGATTGCCAGCGTAGAAGAACTGTTTTGTCTGGCAAAAAAAGGAGTATGCAAAGCTGGCGGCCAAATTCTATTAGAAGAACCGTTAAAAGAAGAAGAATGTAATAGGAATTAATGCCCGTTTTTAGCAACTATAATTAAATTATCGCCTTACTAGGAACCCCCTCGCGTAGGTTTCTTCTAAGTGACACCTAACTAAGGGTCTCCTATTTTGAAGGGATTGCCAAAACCGTTAACGTGCACATGTACCTGTCGATTTTTTCTGCAATATTATACTATCAAATTGATTTTATTACTAGTAATAAACATATAATACGGAATTATTTTTTTATTTCTGTCTGTTAATTCAATGTTTCGAAATGTCAAAGTGATAACTGCCAATGTGGCACATCGGCTGATGTTGAGGTTATAAAGTATATACAACACTCATACCTACTAAGTAAAACATAATAAGTTATTATAAATACAAAGTTTTACAAAAAAATTAGTGTTATCATTATTACCTATTATCAGGAATTTACAATATAGTCTCCTTGTTTAACCCAAATGTTGTTACAAAATATTTATTACCATATTTTGTAAATATGCTGGTCTATTATGGTATATTCTCGATCTACTGAATAAACTAGGATTATTTGTTATCTCTTAAGTCAAATTTTACGCAAAACGTGCGTCAATTTCTTTGTCATCTTGTTAGGGATTGGTTAGGGGGTCAACATTCGAGCCCTTAAATTTTAAGCACTAAAGGTTAGAACGAAAATATCACTAATGCTTTCCTTGGTCTCTTTAAGCGGTCCGTTAAATTTAGGGAACGTTATGAAAACGGCTGTGAGGAATCAACCTTGGGGATTGAAGCAGAAAATTGATAGTATCTTGAAAGTAAAGAAGATAAGAGAAGGGAAAAGTGGGAAAAAGAATATGTTGTTGTTTTGTTGCTTGGGCTCCTACAGGTTCGTATACGTAAAATTTGAATAAGTTGTCGCCGAAATCTTTTCTATCTCCCTTACACCTCCTGGATATACCCCGGGCGTTCTACGGCTTACAGATTGTCCCAGTACTGCTTAACGGTACAATTATTATACACCTGAGTTTATATTGAAAGAAAGAAAGAAATAAATTCTTTGATTCTGACGCATAAAAATATACAAACATAAACTCTATAATGTACTCTTATCATCTATAAAGTTTGGAGACCGCCAAATAATAGTCTGATGGAATTGTTACGAATGATTGCTATACTCTGAGTCGTCTCACAATAATTTACGTAATATGGCACAATTGAATGTGTTCCTTTCATTTCACACACTGTCGTAGTGTTTAAGTAAATTTTATTGTGATGTCTACTTAGGCATTGCAGAATCAAGTATCCTTATCCTGTTCTGAGAAGTGAGTTATGACCATTTGTGTAAACATACCCTGCTTATCACTCAGTGTGATACTAAAATAGCGTAACAAAATTTAAACCGTACTGTCTTAGTATAAATGTTAAATATTGTGGTTAGTAGCCACACTGATTAGATAATATTTTATAAATTCTGGCTGTCTGTTATGCTTTTAAGGCGAAACTGCGGAACCGTTTGGGATGACATTCACAATGGAGATTGTTTAATTCTTGAGGAAGGACATAGGCTACTATTTGCCGCAATAACCAACATACACACTGGTGGAACCGCGGGTAAAAACAATTACAAAATAAGCAGCATTACTTTAGGCTAAAATTTTAGTTTACTAGCGGTTTGTCAATTCAGAATTTGAGAACGAATGTCATACCAATATATAATAAAGTCTTGTTCCAAACTATAAATAATCTCTGTAAATAATTTAATTCAATTGTCTTCAAAGTCGTTTTGGTTTGATCTAGAACAAACACCTATTCATCTCACTCAATCATCAATTAATATGTGATGAGCTCTGATTTGTTCTGGTTCTGGTAGTTCTTACACTTTTAAGATTTCGTACATACTTCCCATACATTTAAAAACATTAAATTTAGTATGTACTTGTGAAGATCCAGTACATCCATTCTACTAGCCAATCGATACAAAAATAATTATTTAACAAACTAAAGAAATACAATTTACACTTAAGAGACCAAAACATACACTTCACTTACATAGTCATCAGCATGTAATCACTTGACACATAACATCGAAGAATAAACTCCCAAAATATTTAAATAAAGTTTATAAAATAAGGATATCAGTCAGTCATCTTTTATGTAAATAAAAATGAATCGCCAAATGTGTTGCTAAGCGCAAACATAGTATAAACAACGCTCATTAATTTTTCTATTGGAGAGCGAGGGGCCAATAACCATTGACAGAACGAAATCTGTCCGGACAGATAGTTGTACATAATACTAAGACCCACGTATCGTTATAAGCAATAAATACGTTTATTTTTATTAACAGGAACAAATACGATTGTCTGACAACACCCCTATCGGACTGGAGTTCCCCATAATGGATGCGACAATTTTGTACCACCCTGAGTTACCGCTTACCAACATGCTCATGGACGAAGTTGGCGAAAAATTGTTTTTGAAACGCCTCACAACAATTCCAGGTATATATACAAACTATTTCAGGTATAAGGATATCATCATCAGCCTGTTGCAGTCCACTGCCGGACTTATGCCTCTTCTATCGCACGCCACTTTTTTTATCACACACGATTTTGGGCAATTCGCATCCAGCTCCTGGCAGCCATCTTGCGCAAGTCTTTACTCCATTTGGCCTGTTATATGTTAATCTTTGTGGATATCCTCATCATATGTAATTTGCAAAGGAACGTTTCGTTGTAAAGAACTAGTGTTTGCCACAGGTTTATGGATGTTTGTTAAACTGTCATGCAAAAACTACTGAACGATTTTAAGTGAAACTTTACAGTTGTATGGGTTATACATCGTAATAAGAATAGGCTACTATTTACCGCGAAAACCGACATAAAAGCGGCGGAGACGCGTGCGAAAGCTGGTTGCTTATATTTCTTAAAAACCCAGATAAGTAATACCCAAAGCAGAACAATACATCGTGCTTTTCATACAGTGATTTCTTCTGAGTGAACGCGTACTTCTTAAATTCTCTCTTAGCACTCAGATTGTTAAGTTCCTTTCAGTTAAACGTTTAAAAAAAACATTGACTTAAAGGTTGCATTGGACTTCATTCTCGGTTCTCGTAACTGAACATAGTTGTACTACAATCATAAGTAGGTCGTGAAAACAACATTACATAAAGTAGACAATGGCGCCGATCGTCTCGGTCCTCCTTCGTCTCCATTCTGTCTGGAGTGTGTTCCTGTTGGCAATCCTTCAAAATTTTATTTTATCTGGGTCGGTTGTTCTCCTCAATTGGTGGATGTGGTGCGGTGGTGTCTTGAATCAAATATATTTATTGCTCAATATTAAGCCAAATTATCCTAACTTTGGCGTCGAAAATTGATAAGGAGTGAACAAAATCCAGTCGAACCCCCAATAAGAATTTGACAGTTTGAGATGACGGTCATCATTTTGTGGTGCTAACGTTTAAATCGAAATTGATAACTCATTGTTTTGTTAGAACCTAATAAAATAATAACTAAATGAGGTGGGATAAGACAATTAATATAATATTTCGGACATCTAACACACAACGCCATCTAGTCCCGAACTAAGCAGAGCTTGTATTATGGGTATTAGACAACTGATATGAATACATCATCAGCCCATCGCAGTCNTGGGGGCCGTGGCTTTTGTTGCTTACTCATGGAGGGGGTCAGCCCATAATCACCACGCTGGGCAGGCGGGTTGGTGATCGCAGGGCGTAACTTGTTGCACCGGTGACGCTGCTGCCCATCATTGGCCTATTGTATTTAGTTACGCCTTTTAGGATGGATATACCGCCATCGGTCGGTCGCCAGAGCCTCGTTTGTTATCTAGCAGGGTGCACCGCGTGCAGGTGAGGTTGGCTGGGGGCGAAAGATTGTGGTTGTGATTGTGGTTTGATTGATTGTGGTTGGTGGATTGGTTGTGATGAATACATAGATACTATTTTTTAAATACATATTTATTACACATAGAAAACATCCAAACTCGGAAACAAATATTTGCAGATCATACAAACATTTAGTCCGACTCAGGATTCGAACCCAAGACCTCATGGACAGCAGCCGCACACGCTACACTGTGCCACCGAGGCAGTCATTAATTACGAATAAGTCCTTTTACTGCATAGAATCTGAGCAAATCTCCAGAATTTGATCAGATATTAGTCATTCGCGTATTAAAAATGTTTGTAATTTGTATCTAAAGAAGTAAGCAGAAGGGCAAATAATATGCCGTAAATTTTGTCCTCTATATTGTCAGTACCATTAAATAAGACACAGCAGATAAAAAATTAATGAATGTTCTAAAAAATCTACAAAAAGGTATCTGACACGAGAATCATGTTTTATTTGCTGCAAACATGAGTCGACATATCAATTACCTGGATCATTAAATGAGTATCATGTTTGTATTGAGGTCATTACGGATTATATTACCTCTTCTTTTGTCAGATAAGCTAAGGTCTCTATTGTGTTCGCTAATTCCCGCCATTTTGTCCTCATGACGGTTACGAACGAATTACTTAAAAAAACTTTTATTATATTGTTTGAAGAACTGAAAAGGTAGAAAGGTCTGAAAAGAAAATATTTTTTATTTTTTTTTATTTTGATGTCAGTGTGTGTGCCAGTGTCACTCTCACGACTAAGGCGAATCTATTGACACCACTCACATAAAAATA
Source organism: Hyphantria cunea (assembly GCA_003709505.1). NCBI lineage: Eukaryota > Metazoa > Arthropoda > Insecta > Lepidoptera > Erebidae > Hyphantria > Hyphantria cunea. The sequence goes on from PKRV01000635.1 coordinate 1,623,642, forward strand.
CGACAAGCCGTTTAGGCTAGAGCCTAGAGGGCGTGCCAAAGAAATATACATGTATACATTTGAAAAACATAACCCTATTTCTTTCGAAGTCGTTTAAAAATGTGGCAAGTAAAAAGGCTAACATTTGTATTCAGGCTGTCAAAAATGTTCTGAATTTTTTATATTTGTAGATAAACGCTCATTTATTATAATGATCGGACATTATTTTTGCATCTGTAGATGTGGGTGTTATTAAGTTATCCAGTTGGTGAATTGAATCGTTTCTGCATTAAGTTTCAATTCATAACATCTATGTACTTTGTTTAACATGACTCCACTCATGATGTCCACATGACCTGTTGATCAAGTATAGCAAGTATAAACGCTCGTTGCTGCCAAGCTAAGGTCGATTAACACTTGTGATAATTACTATTGTGTGATACACAATCTTCTACTGTCATTTTCCATGCCTTCATTATTAAAGGCCTGAATATACGTATGATAGTCAGGAGAGATTTCTGTCAATAGACCGATTTATTCCGAAATTCCGAAGCGTGTGTGTAGCAACGAAAGTAAAATCGCTGAAAAACGAGTGTTTATTGAGCAGGTATAAACCTCTATTGATTTATTTTTATTATTGTTACTATTTTCAGTTTGTTTTTCTTTTTTCCTTTTTTATTTTTTAAATTCTTATTGTAATAATTGTATTAATTGTGTGTACTACTAAAAATCATACATAACAATCTGATGTCCATGATGGTTGTCTGGAAGAGATCGCCGTGAGCGATAAGACCGCCGATTGTTGTAGTAATCCTTTTTGTCACTCATTTTATTTAGTATTTTGTAATATATACGCAATGAAGATAAATAAATAAATAAAAACTAAATGACCTGAGTTCTCTGACGAAACTGCTTCTAAAGGCAGAACCATTTCTGCTAATATTTCCAATTGCCTATTATCAGTTTTTATTTATTTGTATGTTTTAATTCGCTCATATGGTGACGGATTTAGAACATGTAGTGTCACAACTACTATTTATCCTGTGGGTGTTGTGAAAGGGTGTTGTATATATCCCGTATGCCCAGCGAGTACAGAACCTCCTTTCTAAAGAGAGTGTTTTGTTCAGCGGTTAACTATTAATGGCTGATGACGATCATGTTTTGTAATATTCTTTTATTGTTACAGTCCGAAAATATTCATCGTCGGGCGGCGGTTACATCGCCTATACGAACGAAACGCAGTTGATGTCTTTTGTAAACATCATGAAACGTTTCGATGCTGTCATCATATTTAATGTAAGTTGCTTTGGAATAGGATCGTGTTTTTTTTTGTACACATAATGCCATCTAGTCCCAAACTAAGCAGAGCTTGTACTATGGGTACTAGACAACTGATATTAATACTTATATACTTTTTTTTTGTAAATACTTACATATTATACATATAAAACACCCAAACTCCGAAACAAATATTTGCAGATCATAGAAACATTTGGTCCGACTCAGGAATCGAACCCGAGACCTATGAATGATCCGTATGCATTGATATTTACGGAGCATGCTCTGCATAGTTAGTGAGCAGACTTATAAACCTTTAGTGGACTTAAAAACAACCAGCTGGCTGAGTGTTAGAGTGTTAGAAACGCGAATTATATCGTCGGGTAATCTCTACAAACGAGCGATTATTCCTTCAGAGTATCGTCGCAATTCATCGCAGGTCATGGTATATTGATTCTCTCACTCGTGGAGGAGTTACCTTAGAATTGCTCCCCTAGTTACGTAAACTCATCTTAATGAAAGATCCTCAGTAGATATTATGTACAAATAGAACTTAAGAAATTGTAAGGAAAACAAGTATTTTTACTAATTTTTTTGTTCTAGAATCTGAACAATGACACATGGCCAACTAAATTGAACTACACGATTCGAATGAAGGAAGAATTTGGCACTAAATCTTACGAATCGGAAGACAGTATACCCAACTCCCACAAGATGTTTGGTGAGTACTCATACTAATATTATAAATTCGAGGGTGACTCTTGTCTGGATGTTACTCTTTCACGGCTAAACTGAAAATTAGTTTTGGAAAATTCCTTTCCATTGAAAAGGTGTCATTCTCGGTCCTCGGTATGTGGTATACTTTCACACGCATTTAGTGAAAAACTATTAATTTGAAGTTACAAACAGATACTTCAATATTATTTATTTGTATAGATAAAGTTCTTTAAAGCAAACCTTTAACGCGACGAAGAATACTGATGACAACCATGATGGTCCATGCCAACCGTGACCGACGGCTTGACGTGTTTTCCGAGGCTATTAAGGATTTCTTGTAAGAAAAGCCTTAGAACTGCTTGACTGGGGAGTTGAACCCGATCCCTCTTGATCCGCACTCTCATAAGATAAACCTTTAAACTAACGAGGCAGTAATTACTCGATGCACTGAATAAAATTGGGAAATAAATAAAATTTCTTAGAAATTACAATTTTTAATTCAGTCTACGTGTTCGTCTTTTAGCTAAGTCACTAGATACTTACATATTCCCACTATTATCTGTAATAACTAATAATAGTTTGGTTTTGATGTATTATATTGCATTTTGTTTATCACTGAATTATGCCATTCTTATTCGTTTTTATTTGTCAAAACTTTGCAAAAGTGATAAAATTTCTGAGCAAGACACGCGAAAATTGATAGGAGTCTGCAGCTCGGACTTGATTAAATTCACGGACATTCGGTTTCCATTTTTAGTCCATACACTATTCGGTTGGCTAAATACTCTTTCGCAAAAGGCATTGCTTGTTAGAATTAAAAGCATAATACAAACTACTTTCTTTCAATCAGTAAAAGTAGACGTGTTATTTCAGAAGCGCCTTACATACAGTTTTCAGATATGCGAACTATCTATACTCAACATCGTGGGCAATTCTAGAAGTATATTTATTTCACTCACAGCAGACCAGTCGTGTCACTTTTGTTAGTTTATGTTGTTACAAAGCTTGTAGGTTTTCAGAAATCCGGGACAATAAGGTCTAATTACTGGACTCGGGACAAGACGCAAAATTCCGGGACAGTTCCGGATTTTCCGGCCATCTGGCAACTTTAGTATCCCGAGTCGAGTAGACCCGACTAAAGGAAACCTGACTAAAGGATTTTTACCGTGGGTGAGACACCCTTCAGCGTGAATGGACCGGCTTGACCGGATTGATACCACGGCCTTCCAGAAAACCGGTGTGAAACAGAGCTTGCGCTGTGTTTCGCCTACCATCAGGTGCTACGTCTCCTCGTTTGCCCAGTATTCCATAAAACAGGAACAATCTACGCTGGCAAACAGCTCAGTCAATAGAAGATAGTCTTGGAAGAAATCCTTTACCAATTCGACTGACCATCGTGGAAACCCAGGCCAAATCTACTTTCTAAGAAGATGCCCACGTCCAACGGTGATGACGATCCAAAGACTTGGTGTTGATTGTCCAAAGCTTAGACTTCCGCGTCAATGAAATATAAACTTTATAGTACAATGCAGTTAGGTTTTATTTGAATTTTCTGTGAATATTTATGTGTGTCTATACTTATACTCGGTATTGTTCACCAGGCTTACAATATCTGACATTCATGCGCATCCAGTGGGCTATCGACAGCAGTTACATCGAGAAGCGGTCAGGATCCGAAGTCAATCAGGTATGAACTTTTACTGTCTCTTGGTACCTATTTTGGAGTTTATTCCTTAGAAAAAATTTTCATATTTAGCCCTCGGTTGAGCGAGTGTCAACTATAAGGCATTACACTGTAGCGCTTCGTCGCTTATTATTAAGGATAGTTTCTTCGCGACCAATATGAAATCTAAGCGCCGAGAATTTCATGGTGCTTAGTATTCAACGTAGTATAAGAGTGCATCGTAAAAAAGCGTAAAAGCAAACGTATACCGCTATCGTGTGTCGGAGCTGACACACACATACCTTTTTATTTCTATAAAATATAATAATAGTTCATTCGTGTTAAGAAAATAGTGACGTAATGATTAAGCCTAGCCTTCTGACTATACTCCTTTGCAAGTTCAGATTCTCTTTCTACAATCGCTGTTTTTACTTACGCAACTATTGTCTTGTATTATTGGCTAATATTTGGTTTTAACCACGTGACTTATCGTTCAGAGATGTCATTCGCATACATTTGTTAGTTTTCTAATAACTTTTACGTTTGTAGAATGTCAACTTAGTCAGGGGCAAGTTAGAAGACATTATCGTGAATCAGAGTCGTTAAGAAAGTATTGAAGTTCATAATTTTATAAGTTAGAAATGAGAAGAAATAATTATGCGAGCGAAGTTGCGTGCAACAGCTAGTAATTACATATTTAACTGTTAAGGTTTTTGTCTTTACGGCGAATTGATAGGACGCAATTAAGGAATTTTGTCTCTATTGAGTTCCGGCACGAGTGTACTTTTATTCAATCGTCACAATAGCTATTGTCGCCAGCAGGAAACTGTCAACCACAATGGCATATCATTACTGACACACAATAATTGTTGACTTGCTTATAGCTATGTGACGATTGGCTAGGGGCATGTATGTATATACTTTTAAAGTACAGCTAGTCACAAAAATATTTTTGTTTGTAAAAAAGATAACTCAAGCATTATTGTGTCTCTCTGGAGACTTACGCAAATAAAACTGCAACTCAGGTATGGCCTAGTGGTTTAAGCAGTCGCGCCGCTTCCTACTTCACCAAGAATACTTTGTGTGATCCACAAATTGTAGTTCTGAGTCTGGGTGTTCTTTGCGTTCGTTTCATGAATGTTTGTAAAGTCCTTCGTAAAACAGGTTTTTACTTAATGCATATATAAAAAAATGATATTTTATTATATATGCATTTCAATATCAGTTTTTTCGATTTTGTTTGTCTCTGGAACGGCTGGACCGATTTTAACGGTAATTTCACTGGCAGATAGCTAATCTAATAAGGAGTAACTCAAGCTACTTTTTCACTAGCTTCACTCCACAGCGTTACCCGTGGTTCTAAAGGTACAAAAAGAATTGTGGGTAACACTCTGGGACTCAGCTAGTACTAAGTATAAAAGTTCAGTCAACCACATGTCGCACATATAATTTTATGTTGTTTATTCGATATCGTTTTCCATGTTGCATTTCAGATAAGACTATCAAAACTCGTAACTTGTGTCCTTGAGTGTACAATCAAATAATTTATTCGAGACATTTTTATTTAGCGAATCGATGTGGAGTGAACCGAATAAAAAATACTGCGTAATAGGTAACTCGTAGTACTTATATCGTACGTATGAGTTTTTTGATTGGACCATAAATTACAATGTACTAGCCAATCCGCGCTACTTTATCTGTGTCTGTTTCTTTACCCGATTTTACTAAATATTTATTGATACTCCTATTAGTCGTAGCGTGATGTTATATACCTTATAGCCTTCCCCAATAAACGGGCTATCCAAAACTGAAATCATTATTAAATAAGAACCAGTAAATTTTGCGTGTTACTGTGGCTAAGGCAAACAGGAATCAATTTATATATGGTCTAAGCAGGATGTTAACTACCATATCTTATATATACTAGTATACGTACGTACGCCAGTATAACATACGTTTAAAAAACGTAGTAATTGGATTTGAAAGGTAGTGGAGCCATGTTGATTTTAGCACGAACGGGCCGATGTATCGCCTGACGGTAAGCGTTTACCGACGCCCGTGGACATCTGCAACACCAGAGGCGTCACAAGTGCGTTGCCGGCCTTTGGGGGATAGGCAGGAGGATTGGGACGGGGAAGGTGTTGGGGTATGGGCCTCCGGTATCCTCACTCACTCGGTGAAACTGCACAAGCGCTGTTTCATACCGGTTTTCTGTGAGGACGTGGTATCACTCCGTTCGAGCCGGCTCATTCGTGCCGAAGCGTGGCTCTCCTACTCAAAATACTGCCCTCGAACAGAAGATTCCCTCGATAGCATTCGTGCTGTCGTGTTTCGTTGGTGAGTGCGAGACAGGAGGCCCAATGATGCAGAAGCATCACTAGGCTGTCATAGTGTGAGTCGCCATGCTGCATTGTTGGATTGCCTGCATTCGCAATAAGTATGGTGACCACCACTCTGGGATTCTGCTCATTTTTTCCTCATTTTTTCTATCAGGCAGAGTAGAGTCATTATTCTGCTATGACATTAAAAATTCCCTTTCGTTATCTATGAACACACTAATCTCGATAGTGTTTTAATTAGCACCAATAATAGCTAATTATAGCTCAGTGAAACTACAGCTGTGGCCAATATTCGTCACGCCTATTGTGTTTTATTTCATAGTCCAACGACCCTGACGAGTAGTTTCACTGAAGTACAAATCGATGAGACGATAACCTCGTAAACTAAGTACTTTTTGTTCTGATCAACTCGATTACGAAAAAAAATCGATTCTGTCTATCAACACATTGATGAAGTCAACACATTATTAGATAGTATTGCCACGCTGATTTCATCAAGAACCTGCTCGATCGGAGCGGTACTATCCTCGCACAGAAGACTATCCTTATAATGACAGCGTTCGTGATGTCATGTTTCGTTAGTGAGTTTGAGATCTGAGGCCTAATGATGTAGAAGCGCTCAAGCGCAAGCTCAATAAGCCGCCATAGTGTGGTCACCATACTGCATTGCTGTATTCGCAATGAGTATGGTGACCATTCGCTTAGTAGTCACTTTGACAGGCTCATAAATAAAAGAACAAGTGACTGTCCTAGGAATTTAATGAAAATTACAGATCATAAATTAAAACGTCCGTCTATAAATCATACACCATATTTATAATTAAAGCACCCTTGCCCCTTGACGCATGTGGTGTTATTTGTGGCCTAAATACAGAGTAATTTTATTTTAAGTGACACGTGTCCCAACTTGACGATATTTATGTTAATTTGACATTTACTTTTGACATGGTTTTTCGATGGATTATTTTGTCGCCTTGGGTTTTTTGTTTTTGCGTAAGACGGTCCCCATTTCATGTCATCCACATTTTTTTTTATTATTAATTCCATCACGACGAAGACTTGAAGACTCGAAGATTTAGGATTGAATACTTGAAATACTTGACGTTGGCAGAAATAGCTGATCCGGTTGATTGCCATATCATCAAAAGAAGAAAGTGGCCTTGTGTCTACAATGTATCTGAAATTTACTCTAAGCACTTTTTATTTATGTGTGTACGTAAGTGTACTTAAGATGTGGTACTTTGTTAGAAAATTCAAAATCATTAGAAAAAAGAGTACTAAGTAGAGTTTATAAATAAACAAAAGGCGCCAATCGGGTATCGTTCTCGAAACGTGTACTGATTCCCAGATAAGCAGTCTTATCTAAGAATCGCAGTGCACTTAACCGTTTATACGGCGGTGTACTACTTTTCAGAGACTGAAAGTAATTATAGTATTTGTTTATTTTGCCTTGCTATTTCCATACTTAGCCTCTTGATTGGGCCGTTCTACGTGGGTTTGTTATCTTCCTACTCCAACCATCCTAGATAATCCCAGAAGCATAGCAGCTTTTTCAGGTCACTACGTGTTTCCGGGAGTGATGTTGATTGAAGTAATTATAGTAATAAAAATAGCACCGGCTTGAATGATATATGCTTATTTCATGGGATTAATCCCGCCCACACGTCCACTCCTGTACAGCAGGAACAGCAGTGACCACCGACACAACGAGTTATGACACTCGGAAAGTCCAAGGAAAGAAACAACTGTCTTGGAACCCGCAATAAAATTAATCAGAAGAAAAGTGGAAGAGTGGAAATGGAAATATAATACATTTCTTTCCTAAGCAAATTTAACGATATATGCATATTGTCTCGACTTCCATATACAACGCAACAACAGAAATATACTACAGTGCTATCTTCCGAAGATACCCGAACTACGGAAAAACGAAGGAAACTAAAAAACAACCAATCCTAAATCGCGCAATAGAAGTTCTCGCGCCAATTAGAATATATACAACGTCCCAACGTCAACCGCTGGGCAATAGCCCGCCAGGCATGATCACCTCGCCTGGTTGGAGGATCCTCCCTTTGTGTTGGAGAGACATGATATCCGTTCCTCCACAATATGAATAGCCAGGTTATCATATTACAGGCTATATTTGTGAATAGAAGGTTGTCAATAGTTATGTTTTTTTTTTACAGACGGTCTCCCTTCAAGAGTTCCCGTATTACAAGACGGCTCATAATGATCTGTTGCCCATAATATGTAAGATCCTAGAGGCCATGTGTTGGCTATCCCTCCTGCTTGTGTTCGTTGACCTGATGTGCCGATTGCTGGCGGAAAGGAGCTCAGGTATTCAGGTTCGTAACACCATCATACAGATAATATATTATTAAGCTTTTTTGATAATTTGATATACATATATGATAATAATTTTATTATATGTCTTTCATACGTGTAAGTAAATTAAAAGTGCATTTTCTTGTTAAATAAAGACCACATTGAAGGCTAACCCCGTAGTATCAACTGCACGGTTGGCTAGTGCGTTAAGCGATCGCCACGCCGCTTTCTACTGCGCCAAGTGTCGTAGGTTCAAATCCCACGTGGGACAACACTTTTGTGTGATTCCCAAATTCTAATTCTGCGTCTAGGTGTTCTTTATAGCCGTTTCATGTATGTTTGTAAAGTCCCCCGCGACACAGGATTATACTTAATAGGCAAGTTGTCTTTAAAAAAAATACTCGGGAGGTCCCCGAACCCGCATTTTATGACGTTTGCTGTCTCGATAACCACGGCAAGTTAGTTGTCCTATAGTCCAATAATTTTACCAATCTTCTATATAAATAAAAATGTATCACCGAAATGTATGTGTGCGTAATGTATGTAACCTTAATGGATGATTCTCTTTGTTTTACGTGGTTTTTATTGTCAGGACAAAGTTTTTACCAATCTTCTATATAAATAAAAATGTATCACCGAAATGTATGTGCGCGTAAATGTATGTAACCTTAATGGATGATTCTTTGTTTTACGTGGTTTTTATTGTCAGGACAAAGTTTGTATAGAAAAAAATTGAAAAGAAGGAGGTATTATATTGTCTTTGTCCGCATAGTTCTCTACATTGCAGCGCTGCGGGCAGTTGACACGAGCTTACTAAACCTACCTTCCTTTTATATTTTAGTAAATATTCTCAAAAATAAGGGGATACGAAATTCGCCGGGTCAGATGTGTTTAAAAAAAACATTGGTAAAACTATTAGGCTCGATTTGATAGCCTGCAACACTTGCTTAATCGTAATTAATGTAACTTATTCCTTTATGTACTGTAAAAAAATACATTATAATGTAGAGAAAAATATTAAGATATTTTGATTTAAATTTGTTTAGAGGAAAAAGATCCTTGTACTTTCGGCATAAAGACGAAAATGCATGAATGTAATAACTCGGATAGATAATCACAGCTACCAATGATACTGGTTGATATTTACGTTAATTAATGATTTCTTTGATATAGTAATCTAAGACATGATAACATTGATTTCTATAAATATAGAAGCCGGTGTCTGATAGTGTCCTGTCTATAATCTATACAAATAAATAAAATTAAAATGTTTGTTTTTATGTATGTAAAGTATAAAGGTACGGTACTTACATCAAAAAATTATTTAAAATTTCTGTCTGTTTGTTTGTTCCGGCTAATTGATGGAACTGCTGGACCGATTTTGACGACACTTTCCTGCCAGATAGCTGATGATTGATGATGAATTAACTTTTATTTTAGACAAGTTTTGCCCCTCGATTGTTTTTGTAGATAGCAGATATATGTTTAAGGCTGTAAATTTATGTCATTTGGGTTGTTTATGGATGTCGGTTGTAGCTTTCTATCAGGTGACCCGTCTGCCCGCTGTTGTCTACATCAGCAGCAGCAGTCTGGTTACCATGGTACAGGGTCTTCTAATTTTGTGATCAGACCCGATGTGATTTTGTCCGTGGGAGAGCCACGCTTCGGCACGAATGGGCCGGCTCGACCAGAGTGACACCATGGCCTCACATAAAACCGGTGTCAAGCAGCGCTTGCGCTGTGTTTCACCGAGTGAGTAAGAATACTGGAAGTCCATACCTCTCTCCATCCGCCAAAGGCCGGCAAAGCACTTGTGGCACCTCTGCTGTTGCGGGTGTCTAAGGGCGGCGGTATTCGCTTACCATCAGGCGATACGTCTGCTCGTTTGCTAGGGAGGCGTTTCCATAAAAAAAATGTATTAAGTTATTTTTTAAATACATTACAGGAATTAATAAAAATGGTTGGCGTATATCCCCACATCATCGGATTCTGCCACTACCTGAACGTGCTACCATCGGGCCTGATGTTCTCCATCGGCGGGGCCATACTCCTCAAGATATCCCCAGCCATCATACCGAACACCAACGGCTTCTATTTGTTCCTTATGCTGATACTCTATTTCAACACTGTAGTCATACTGGCCTTTGTGTGCAGTTATTTAGTTAAAAGCAGTAAGTATTTCTATTCTTCTATATTTGAGGCTACTTAGATACAGAATAATGCAAAATTACGCTTCAGCGCCATCTTACGGAAACACACGGAACTACTAAGTAACTGCTAATCCGGTATCGCGATATGAAAAGATCTCGATTGATCTGAGGATCAAACCCTTTTTTTTATTTATTATGGATTTTATTCGGAAATTTACTATTCTTAAGTTAAAATTAAATCCAGAGTGAAAATATCAAGTATATTTCACCCGAAGAATTGATAAAAAGTGGTTTTTCTTACAATTTATCTATATATTATGTTGGCTACTCGATCTAAATAAAAGTTTTGAACCAATTGGATGAAATTTTACGCAAGGATAGCTTATAATCAGGATTAGCACTTAAGCAAAATATGACAATGAAGAAGAATGGTGAAAGTTAAACTCCCAATGAACTCTGATGCAATAATGGTTTTATCTTTCCCAGCGGAATACGGGGCGACCCTCGGGGTGATATCGTATGGTGTTCTCTGGATGCCGATGCGCCTGCTCCAAAGTTATAGCCTACCGCACATCCTGAGACTCTTCACGGGAATCCTGCCCCATGTGCCGATGGTCTGGTTCTGGAGAGAGCTGTGCCTCGTCGAAATGAATGGTAAACTTTTATATTCTGATACCTTGTCGATCACAGTCAGCGTTGCCATACGTCTTGTTTTTTGAATAAAAATTTTAATGTCCCGCTTTTCGGGAATATCTGGCTGGATCCGAGAATGTGGTTAGTGAAAATGCTTAATCCTCAAAAAATTCAAAGATACTACTTTGTTAGTCACACACACACTCATATGTCGTGAAGGTAATATACGTTTTTTACTTTGTATCGCTTTCTAAGAGTCCCGTTTTATTAACTAAAAAGTTTTGAAAGTCCTATTTGACAAAACAATCTGGCAACGCTAGAATCGACTGCCTCGGTGGTGCAGTGGTAGCGTGTATGACTGCTGTGATTAGTTTTGGGTTCGTTTCCCAGGTATGTTTGTATAATTTGGAAATATTTGTTTCGGAGTTTACTCTGCTCTGCTTAGTTTGGAACTAGATGACGTTATGTGAATATTATTAAAATTTTGGCTTGTGGATGTGACTGTCTGATAGATATACCTGACAGGTATGTAACCACGTCTTCTTTAATCTACTTTAGCCTTAGTTTTCTCTACTCTATTTTATTGTCTCCATTTCTTCTGTTTAATGGGAGTTACCTTAAGACAGGCGTACGATCAATATGTGAACTATCATTGTACATAGTTTTGAAGCACGACAAGTCATAATTTATGCTAGACTCTTGACTATGAGACTATGCTTTTTTTTAATTTCGTTGCGCATGCTGTTTAAGAATGTAGTTTCGAATTATTCTATATATGATGTATGGTCTCCTTTAATGGATTTAAAATATAGTGTCACCACACGGATTGTCCCGTCACCACATGGTTGTCGTAAGTTACGATTAAAGTAGCAAACTAGGTACGACAACTTCACAGCCCAGCCCCCGTATCTACCCATCTTGCCAGCGTGATATTATAGGCCAAAACCTCCTTTCTGCGTACAGGCCTATGTCTAGTAGTGGACTACGAAATATATACAGTACTGTTTGTGCAGGCAGCAGAGTAACGACAAGCACAATGCTTAAGACCAACTACAGGAACAATGAGTCAGTGTTCACCTGCTACGTGTTCTTGCTGATACAAAACGTTGTATATGTCCTCCTGGCCGGCTATCTCTCCATGGTGAGGCCTGGGAAATATGGACAGGCTTTGCCGTGGAACTTCATGTGTAAGGTACGGCAATTTACATGTTTTATAGTAAAACATCTAATTTTAAAGTGAACTTTCTATGTTAAATATTTGTATACTTACGTTAAAATTTAAAAATGCGGGGCTGTTTTTGAGGTCTGCTGATAGAAGTCAAGCTTTTAGATTATTATTTTAAACGTACGGGGGTATATCTATATACATATATGTGTATCCGTAAGATTGTAAATACCGTTAGATTATAATCTAACTAGCGAGATTGTAAACTGTCGAAAGATTGTTAACTGTGACATATTGTTTACAATTTAACTTACTATTTTTCGCTAGATTATAATGTATCGAAGTAAAACCGTTTAATCACAATCTGCGACGTCAAATTGTCAACGGTCCCTGATTGATCGGTCTTACAATAGGCCGTTGTGTGGCAATAGAGTTAGGTTCGAACTTCTTTGATTAATCACAAATTCATTTTATTACTACAACAATTTTATGTAACTAATTCTAAAGCAGTGAGCTATTTTCAACATGAAATCAATTTACAATCACAAAAATACAAACATTGGCAACAAACGAATTAACAAAAAAATATGGCGGCGCGTTCTACCAATCAGCTCGCAAGATGCGATCCGTCGCATACCACTTTACGGTAACACTTCGATAGATTATAATCTAACCGTGAATATAGATTATAATAATAGATTATAATTTAACCGTGGGAAAGCCACGCTTCGGCATGCTTGGGCCGGCTCGACCGGAGGGATACCACGGCCTCACAGAAAACCGGTGTGAAATACCGACTGAGTGAGGATACTGGAGGCCCATAATCCAACTCTTCCTATCATCCCCCTTCCCACCCCCCAAGATTGGCAACGCCACAAGTGCCTCTGGTGTTGCAGGTATCCATGGGCGGCGGTAATCGCTTACCATCAAGCGATACGTCTGCTCGTTTGCCAAACATATTACATAAAAAAAAACTAAACATAATACGTTAAATTGTAAGCAGTACGTTACAGTTCACAATCTTTCGACAGTTTACAATCTCACGAGATATATTACAATCTAACGATTTTGGCAATCTCACGACCTACACGATATACAGTATACATATGGCTCAATGAAAGCGTTCGGTAACGATGACTCGAGTTCCATGATTTTTGTTCGCCCAAAAAGTAATAATAATATAGATCTCTTTATTGCACATCAGATTCTTTGTACCACTTATACGCGTAAAGTATTCAGTTAAAAAAAATTCACATGTAAAATCTAAAATATCGTTTTGTTTAAATCACATATTTTATTTTTACACTGTTGTTTTTGTTATTTAACTAAACACGTAAAATTTAAAAACGTTTTGTGTAAAGTGGCTGTTTATTTATAAATCATTCAAGCGGTAAAAACCAATAACGTTAATAAACATATGTTTTCACAAGTCCACATATATTACGTATTTTAATATGATTGTTCTCTTTATATAACAAATTAACTATTTAGGGAGGAGTTTTTCTACTATTTTGCTGTCAAAAATCTTAATTGCTCTTTACCATCGTATACAATTCATATCAAATTCCATCCGAAATCTTATAGAAAAAGACAACAGATGCCGATAAAAAGGATGAATGTGAGACCAACAGTGCAGTAAGGCGTGGATCCAAGTCCAACCAAGTATCGCCGACAACGTCCTTTGTTGATAACGTTGGTGATGTTAGTCCACACTCGTTTATATAAACTCACTGGTTGTATAGCAATCGCTTTCACTGGGAGTTAATTATTAATGCTTTCAATAGGGTAGATTACTGTATCGTAAACAAATACCAATGTCTCCTTCATTAAAACGAATATAACAAAGCATCTCATGAATTTTAGGGTGATTATCTTACTTTTCACATTAGTACTATAGACAAACTTGAAACGTGATCCATTTTGTCCATAAATCTTTTAAAACAGTCAAAATACAAAGATTTCCCTCCTTCATAATATATGTAGCACTTAAGACGTTTTAAATATTATGTAAGCTACGTCAATACTGGGCAGAGATCTGTGCGAAGTTTACCTTTATCATCACTGCAGTAGATAAATTGGACTGGATTGGATTGCAACAAGGAGCCGATCCACACACATACCAAAATCGAACATTGTACTTATCTCCTTATAGACAGAGTCCTTTTTTCGATTTCGCATGTGTTTGGATTTTTTTTTCTTTTTTACTACTCCCGCATTAGGAATATAAATTCCTGTGTCACGGGGATCTTTACAAACATACATGAAACGAACACAGTACACCCAGACTTAGAACAACAATTTATGGATCACACAAAGTGTTGTCCCATGTAGGATTTGAACCCACAACACTTGGCGCAGTAGGAAGTGTCGTGGCGACCACTGAAACCACTAGGCCAACCGTGTAGTTATTTGGTTACCTGTTGCATAAGTAGGTCCAATTAATCATCATGATGATGATGATGATTAGTTTATCTTCTTTCTTTTATTCTTTGATGATTAATTTAAAGGTAAGTTAATATTAAAGGTAAAATATATAATTATAGTAACCTATTACTTAATATTACATAAAAAATAATAATCATATTTTGAATCCATGCTCTATAGCAATCCAATCTTTTATGCCTACGGCGCACTTTTAAGATTAGTATATTGTCATGGCGTCCCTACCTTTCCTAGCTATTTGCAATAGATACAATCAAAATAATAAGGCATAATAATAAAAACACCCACAGTTACAAACTGAGTTATTTATTAAACTCGTATTTATAAATATTCAGAATTCAAATAAAAATCTAAAAAAAGAAACTTAAGGAAAACAAATATAAAATACAATAGTTTGTCCATAATAGCAGACAAATCAATGGTCGGAAGGTCACCCTTCCGCGTTGAAACGTCTACGTAGGACAAGGCCTGCAGAATCTACGGTTCGAGCTGTGTTGCTGTATGGATACTCGCAAATAAATAACCCTTTCGGATAATTATACCCCACCTCTCCCGCATATCACTACACCAGATAATTCTCTATAATATTAAATGATAGATGAGGTTAATACCATGGAAGTGCATTGTTAAGTGATTGTCGACCTAATTTTATTTGAATGTCGGTAAGAAAGTAAGCTTATGGTGGGTCACGTTTCAAGTTTGTCCATAGTATATACTTTACTTATAACACTCTGAGCACATAACTGGTTGGAATGTTTTGCAAAAGGCGTATTCATTTTGTTATCTCAGTGATTATTAAGCATTTTTAGTTATAAGGTTTATAATAAACATATTTATTTAACTTTTTATTATTCCTATTGTATGAGATCACTGTCTTTATATTGATAAACACACGCGCCTTATTTTTGTATGCACACGGTGAGGAATACTTTTGTTTTTTTGTTAAACCAGCTTTATAGTAAAGAAACTACAAAATGAGGATTTTCGATACCTTTTCTGCCACCAGGCGGCGCTTCATGTGCGTCAGGTCTTAACAGTTGTCAAATAGTATAGACTTACACCGAACGTAATGTCTTTTTGTGAAATTTTACGTATTTGGAAGTATTATTGATTTTGTAATGTATTAAGTCCAGAGAATGGTTGCCAAACTGAAGATTGAGCTCAAATAATCGGCTTTTATCTCCTGTAGAGAACTTATGTCCTGCTATTTTATTTGCACACATAAGAATTGCACAACATTGTGGCCTTTTAGAAAACAATTTTCCTTTTGTAACGTTTTTAAATATAAAAATAATAGTTTAAAAAAACTAAAAAACACGCTTTTTGTAGTAAACCGAACTAAAAAAATAAAAAATAAGTTTAATAAATTTAAATTAAGAATAGTATTAAAAATTTCAATAAATATAAATTAATAATATTGTAAATAAAAAAAAAATATATTTAAAAGAAAGCGTGGGGTGCTTTTTATGATATTATCAAAATGATAATCACTCTACCCATATCTATCAATAAAATATTTATAACTATTGACACCATGCACCCCACGCATTTTTTTAAAATATTTTTTTTTTATTTTACACTATTATTAATTTATATTTATTGAAATTTTTAACACTATTCTTAATTTAAATTTATTAAACTTATTTTCTATTTTTTTAGTTCGGTTTTCTATAAAAAGCGTGTTTTTAAGTTTTTTAAACTATTATTTATTCTTAATGAAAAAAGCGTGGGGTGCATGGTGTCTGTCAATAGTTGTAAATATTTTATTGACAGATATGAGTAGAGTTTTAGAGATTATCATTTTGACAATATCTTAAAAAGCACCCCACGCTTTTTTTAAAATAAATTAAATTCTTTTTTATATGCACTATTAATTTATATTTATTAATTTATATTTATTGAAATTTTTAACACTATTCTTAATTTAAATTTATTAAAACTTATTTTCTATTTTTTCAGTTCGGTTTTCTAAAAAATGCGTGTTTTTTAGTTTTTTTAAACTATTATTTATTTTCTACTTTTTAGTTTGGTTTATCCTAACTTACCAGCATGCACTTTGTTTAATATTAGATAAATCGGTTGAAGATAATGGTTGGAAATTAAAATTTCTGCCTTATCGACTATAGATGAAAATTATATCATTAACAAAAATCTTATTTTGCAAATTGAAAAATGGAATAATTTTATCAAATTAGTGTATTGTCATCGGTCCTCGATAAATCTACAAAGTTTGAACGAAAACTGGCCGTTTAAAGTGGGTCAAAATCGCGCCCAAAGAAGTCGGTTACAAACAAACATACATACAAACATACAAGTGAAGCTAATAAAAAGCGTGTAAAAATCATATGAAATTATATGATTTTATCTACTTCATCTTTCATTAAATTCATTAATATTGTTTTTAAAACCGATATCTGATACCTATTCTATTTAAATTCCATTTTCCTTAATTCCATTATTTTGTTGTTAAATAATTTCCTAAGCTTTACTTGTTCTTGACTTAAGCACAAATAGTCCATAGCCGAAAAAAAAATAGAAAAAATCGTGTATGTTTTTTGATAGGTGGTAAGACCTGACGCTACGGTGCTGCCATCTCACGTGGAGTATTTTAGAAAACCCTCATTCGGTATTAAGTTTACAGAATTAAATTTTGAGTTTTGTCCTTAATAAAGCAAGAAAGCGAAGCCTCGTCTTATTTATTACCATTCTTATAGCCATTTGAACACCTCCTTTCACAGATTTTTCAGGAATATGTATCTAATTTATAATTCTTTTTTTATTTATGTAAATTATTAAATTTAATATTTTTTATTTTAAAGCCATTGGATGAATTGGAATAGAAATAATGATTTTGTTTATTTGATATGTTAACATAAGCTTTCTTTCTGGAAAGAAGCAGGATGATTTTTTTTATGCCCAGTCTATTTCTGTCCATTCTACCAATCACAAACGCTGTATGTTAATGTTTGATCACCTTAAATCATTCTATCTATCCCGACATATGCTTCTAGCACTGATTTTTGCAAGACCATTTTTACTGACAATTCATGCTGTATACTCAAGTTTTATTTGTAAATATACCGGTATATTTGATATAGTATTAAAGATGAATGAGTAGCGCTAAAAATAGATAATACTGTTTTATAAAAAAAATATTGTAACTATATATACTTGCAAGTGCAGTATGCCATTTTCTAATGAATACCGTGACTTTGATATTAATTTTATTAAATCTTATAGCAAAATGTATAAAAGAAATAATATAAAGTGAAGAGGTCGTTGGGGTCTGTTCAAAGTCAGCACATATTCATTATGTGCACGATCACATTTTCTGTGTCTTGTATAAGTTTTTTTTTATTTAATTGTATGTATTATTATTGTTGTGGAGTAGTAATAATAAACTAGTTTATCTGTTGTCTGGTTTCTGTGGTACAGATTGCTTGTTTTGAAATCAGACAGTTGGGTGTAAATGTATAATTAACTTTTTTCAGTAATTAAAAGCCACTGCTTTATTTAAGTGAGTAGTTAGTGTGGAAATTTTCCATTTTTTTATCTTAGCAAAAGATTAAGTTTATATATATATGTATTGTAGAATCCGTTTCGGAAAAAAGATCAGCAGAAGGTTGATAAGACTGATAGTGACTCCGTCGACCTGATACAGCATGATGGTCAGTACTTTGAGGATCCCCCCGCTGGCATGAAAGTAGGCATCTTCGTTGATAACGTTACCAAGGTAAGAATTGAAAAAGTTAAATAAAATTTACTTAAATTCTTAAAATCAATTAATAATAATAAAATAATTAAATTAAGGGTCGAGTTGAATTGAAAAGTACACTTGAAGGAGTTCAGTTGAATTGGAAGAGTTGAAAAAAGATGAATTGATTTATTAATTACTGTTATTATTTTTATTAGGTTTTAAACGTAGTAATGTCAAGAAAGCATGTATTATTAAGTTGAATTCCATCATTTTAAACGATGACATATCATAGACAACAAGGTCATATTTATTATATCAAAAGGAAGCGTAAATAGTACCCAATTTTAGTATCAATCATGGACAGCCTTTAATAGTCTGCTGTTGGAGATCGACGTTTCCTTAGAGACGAGGTTTTGGCCTATTATACCACGTTGGCCAGATAATGGGAACAGGATTTATTTTAAGTTTTCCTTCGCTTGCTGTGCTGTTTTTCCTGCATAGTGGACTACCTTAGTCGGATATTATAACACCCATATATAATGATGGTGGCATTTTGTTTTCTTAATCCGTTACCAAACGGACATGGTTGTCAATATCCGTTAAGTATACGGCCATGAAGTCAGAATAATTTGAATGTAGAATTAAAGTATTGTTCTATTTTGATCTCTACAGGTATATCCTAATCACACGGCTCTAAAGAATGTCACTCTAAAAGTGTTCGAGGGAGAAATCTCAGTATTAGTGGGCCACAATGGTGCGGGAAAAACGACTCTAATGTCAATAATAACAGGTGGAGTATAAAGTTTTTGCTGTACGATACATCAAAAGAATGAGACGCATCGATCAAGTTCGTTCGATCTATGACCTCACTATTTTCTTAACGCGAATGTTCTGTAGTTATACTCTTTTTACATGTTACAACTCTGGTCTGCAGGTATGATGAGTCAAACATCAGGCCAAGTGTATGTGCACGGGCACAACACGATGACGGAACAGCATGAAGTACGTAAGCACATTGGTTTGTGCCCACAACACAATATGTTCTTCCCGGATCTGACGCTGCAGGAACACATCATGTTTTTCACTATGGTGAGGTTATATTACTGCTGAATATTGCAGTAGTTTACGTTTTTGTGATTTTCATAAAAAGAAGAGGTTTATTAATTCGTTTGTTTCTCAGAACTCCATCTGTTCTGAAATGTTTTGGATTTTCTTAATTTCACTCTCATTCAAATTTGAAGATCAATGTTACCTCTGAGGGTACCAATTAACAAATTAAAAATGCGTTTCGTTACAGCTCAACAAGATTTACATTTCTTTTTTAAATTAATTTTGTTCAGTCAAATCACAGAACATACCGTTATGTAAATTAGTTCGGTATTGAACGTTCGATTCGGTATGTAAGTGTTGATTAAACGCAATTAAAGGTCGCCTTCATCACGTGAGATTTTTGGAGTGTAAATTGTCGTGTCTCATTCGTGATCAATAAATTGTTTTTTATTTGTAATCTTTCAAACTTGACTATGCTAGTTCACCCTGTAATTTTTTTATTCACCGTAGATTTTGTTTAGATAGAAGACGCTATTGAAGAACTTAATTCCAGTTTTCTCTTTTCGTATTTTATGGCAGCTGTTAAACAGTGAACTCTGTATCTTTTAATGAATGCTTCGTTCGGTGCAGCTGAAGCAGGGCACGTACAGCGACGCCAGGAAGTCGTCTCGCTCGCTGGCGGAGCAGCTGGGGCTGGAGGACAAGCTGCGCGAGCGCTGTGCGGCGCTGTCTGGCGGCATGAAGCGCCGGGCGCAGCTCGCCTGCGCGCTCGCCGGGGACGCTGATGTGCTCGTGAGCGTTCTGGCCTATTCACTACTCACTAACAATAACCGTGATTCGGAGGTCACGTTAAGCAGTCGGTCCCGGTTGTTATCATACGATAACAGTCGTGAAGCTTAGTTGGAGGCCTTCGGGCGGCTTAAAAAACATCCAACGGCAAGATTTACGTAGCCACAAGTATTCTTGCCAGTCCCCAACCCGCACTTGGCCAGCGTGGGGACGTATGGCCTTAACCCTCTCCTGAGAGGAGACCCGAGCCCAGCAGTGGGACATTATGGGTTGTTGTTAGTTAACAATAACCTCATCACATAGAGGCCCTCGAATATGAGGCCGGAGGCCCAATGATGCCGAAGCACCTAAACAGGCCGCTATAGTGTGGGTCACTATGCTGCATTTGCCGCATTTGCTTCTCATCAGGCAGAGTAGGGGCACTTTCGCGATCTCTTTCTGGCTTAGCTGATAGGATAACTAACAACGGGCTTGTCAAATCGTACAATCTCTTCATATAAGTTGATAGCAGCAAGACGATATTATTAATTTATTGACTATTACTATTATTATTAAATTATTATTATTAAATTATACTAAATTATTGTTGACAGCATTAATGCCATAAATATATAGCATTGACCGCTATTGTCAATTTGACAGTAGTTTCCGTCATTAAAATGAAAATACCAAACATAATTTTTCTAAAATAATAGCGTTCTTGAATATATGACAGGTATTGGACGAACCAACATCGGGACTCGACGTTGAATCTAGACGAGAACTGTGGGATTTACTACTTGTAAGTACTACAATTTATTTCAATACTAGCGACCCGACCCGACTTCTCATGGAATTCTTCAAATTTCTCAGATTGCTTCTACTATAATACGCATGTATTAAACTTATACATTTTTCTCTTGAATCACTCTATCTATTACTGAAATCTGCATTTAAATCCGTTTAAAGATCTAAGCGGACAAACAGCAATAGAGACATTATTTTATAGTATGTACAGATGATATTTTGAATCTATTATTGAATTCGACACACTATTTAATTTAAAAGTCAATTCAAAAGTGGTTGAAACAATGGAATTTTAGCGCACAAGTTTTAAATAAGAGTCACTCCAGTGAAAACCCGGTCATAAGCTAGATCCAAACATAGTTCCAAGCACCCTGTTGCACAATTGACTGGCAACTTGAAGAAAGTGGGTCGGGAGAGAATTGATGTTGATGGTTTTAGGACGTAATAGTTGAGTCCTTGCCTCTTTAGATCTTCATTTAGCAGGGAGCGGCAACAGGTTGTTGAGAAGGTGGCTTACTTAAATATCGCATTATCTTGTGTCCCGCAAGGTACTACATTAGGTCCACTTTTCTTTTTAGAAAAACCAGAAAGTAGAGTCATGCAGATTTCAGCACGAACGGGTCGGCTCGACCGGGGCAGTACTACCTTCTAACAAAAAAGTTACTTAAAATTGCAACTATCCTACGAAAGTCTGTGAGTCTGAGACCGGAGGCCCAAGGATGCAAAAACATCTCAACATGCGGTGCGGACAACAGTGTGGGTCACCATGGTGCATTATTGCACTGTCTGAAATCCCAATGTGTATGATGACCACTACTCTTGAATTCTACTTATACTTTCCACTGCCACTCTCTAAATGTTACAATTATCCCCACAGTCCCTTCGAGGAGAACGCACGGTGTTACTGTCGACCCACTTCATGGAAGAAGCTGATGTGCTCGGAGACCGCGTGGCCGCGCTCCACGCTGGAGAACTGCGATGTTTTGCTACCACCATGTATCTTAAGAAAGCTGTCGGTGAGTATTTTTTATGGCTTAAGGGGTTAAATAGCAGGTGATCTGATGGCAAGTGACTGCCGCCACCGAAACTCAAGAGATATAAGTGCGTTGCAGAACACTGAATGCCTCTCCACAGAATTACGAGGAATGCAAGTAATTGTGTTATAGTAATCAGGCGACCGGTCTGCTAATTTACTGCTGTTTGTCACGTTTCCACGGCTAAATCGATGCTACAATTTCAATAAAATTTGACATGTAGATGCTTTGATTCATAAGTTCAAACATAGACTAGTCGTGAAATAAAATCTTATATATAAAGCTACTAGCTACTAGCTTATGTTGGTTATGGCAGTAAATAGTCGCCTATGCTCTTCCTCAAGAATCCAAGGATCTCCATTGTGAATTTTTTCCAATTCGGTAGGCAGTTTCGCCGTGAAAGCGTAAATATTATAGTATAAATACGATACTAATAAACAACCTATACTAAGTACAGTGTGGAGTAATTTTTAACGACAATATAATAGGCCTGTTCTTTTCATAGGTGATGGTTACCGTTTGACCTTAACCACAAGTGGTCAACCAAAAGCGGAAGCGATAACTGAAAAAGTATTAGAGCGCGTTCCCGACGCTACGTTGAAAGAGAAGACTATGAACTCTATCTCCTACAACTTGCCAGCGACTGCTACCAGCTCTTTCTCTAAGCTGTTCGCGATGCTGGAGAAGAATAGATCGAAACTGTACATCGATTCTATAGGAGTAGGGGTCTCAACTCTAGAAGAAGTGTTTTTGAAGTAAGTAATTTTTGATTCACCTTTTTTGCCACATTTTCCTGCCTTAACATGATATTAGATTTCAATTCGGTGAAATTCACCGAATTATTTACAATCTAAATCAAATATTAGTTAGTAAGCTCCATATAACGCATCTAAAATTTCAACACCCATAATTGATAATAACGTCACTATTTTCTAAAAGAGAATCTACTTTTCTGTTTTCTTTTTATGGAATAGGGGGCAAACGAACAAACTTGTCGCCTGATGGTAAGCTATTAACGCCGCCTATGGACACACGCAACACTAGAGGTTCACAAGTGCGTTGTAGGCCTTTGAGGGATGGGAAGGGGGGGGGGTTGGGGTATGGACTTTCGATATCCTCACTCACTCGGTGATACACAGAGCAGGCACTGTTTCACACTGGTTTTCTGTGAGGCCGTGGTTTCACTCCGGTCGAGCCGGACCATTCGTGCCGAAGCGTGGCTCTCCTTCTCATGATCTAGAATAACATTAAATATAACTCTTTATTAGTATGTTTGTTTGCCATGATTTCTATCGTCTCATTATTGTATAAATATTATATATTTATTTGTTATTATAGGTTGTGCAGTGATGTGGATACGTCTTTGGAGACCGACGGCTTAGATCACAACACGGCAGGTACGCAAAGAACTATAATCGCCTAAATCTAAACTTTAACTTTCATCATTTTTAAACCTTAGTAACAGGTATTTTTATTGTATTGTAATTTTTCTAAAAATAAGTCCTAGCTAGATTATTTATGGCCCCGAAACCCCGGCTGCTTACTAAGTTTTATGAAAATCGTTGCAGCCGTTTTCGGAATTCAGATTATATATAAACAAGAATTGTTCGTTTAAGGGTTAGATAGAAATAGATACTTTATAAAGACATAAATTCGATCAGAATTAAGCCGTTATATTATGTTACTTTCTATTATTTTACGGACATGTAATGCATTGAGAACTTTTTTTTTATCTGACAAAGGCCATGCAAAATATAGTCAATGAAAATATAGTCCATTACTTTGAACGTTTGCCTACCCATTATTACTTTTTCAAATCAGTAAGTCTGTTTTTAAATTATATTTTGAATATATTTTAAATTTTTTTTTGAATGTTACATAAAAGTGTTACCATAATTGAGGATCGAACAGTTGAACAATTTAAGCGAAATCGTAATTTTAAACACCATGCACCAAAAGTGATTTATAAAAGTTCTATAACTCAACTTTCATAGTATGTCATATCAGAGTACTGATGTAGTTACTAATTTTTTACTAAACTAGCCTGTCAACATGCATTTTCAAACGAATAATTGTACAATTCTTTTTTGTAACAATCTATATAAACAGCATTATCATATTATTATTTATGTTTTTTCATTTTTTTTTAAACTATCATATTTAGATAATCGTCCCGTTGCCCCTGAAACCACCATAACACTCAATGGTTACCAAAACGGTGAACCAGAACGCGACCTAGAAAAATACTTCAAAAGTCTTCAAGGTAACTTATACTATTTTATCATCTATGCATGTTTACACTGATTTAAAAAAAAACTACAAAGTGTACCACTGTGGAAGCAAAGTAGTAGCAACTCAGTTAGTTATTAACTGTAACCTTGTTATTGAAGTAAAACTTATTAACGCACCCTCGACTTGCGGAGTAATCTGGTGAATGCGTGGCGTCACGATAAGTTTGAAAGAGCGAGGCGAGTTGAGAGGGAGATGTAAGTTAGTGAAGATAGAGAGAGAGAGATATATTTCATATATACATATATAGACATGCGGTGCGTACATTTCTTTCTCTCATAGCCAGTTACGCTTTGACTGGAGAAGTTACTTAGAGAAGATTTACTTCAGTCGTGTGGTCTAAAGCACACGCTATTTTTTGTTTGAAAACGCAGGGTATAGTAAAATTATTTTTGTTTAAGTATCATGTATGATTTCGGTATCGTGGTTTATTCTTGCTCTGCTTTTTTGGTACATACTATGCTAAAAGTGATGTAAAAAAGAAGGAGAGAATTCTGTGGAAGACCATACCAGGCATCGAAACTCAGAATGTTCTAAAGACTTCGCCTCTTGGATAGAACGATATGAATAGTATAATAAGATAAACTGACTACTGATGTAGGAGGCCCGCTTTCAAGCAGGTAGCTCCTTCCGAAAACTAGCGGTTTTTTTATGTATAAGCCTCTACTCTTTCTTATCTCTCTCTCTCTCTCTCCCTCTCTCTCTCTCTCTCCCTCTCTCTCTCTCTCTCCCTCTCTCAGTGAAGTGACTCTACTCTCACTGATGAAAAGCACCTGTGAATGTGTAAATGTTAACAATGCAATAGCCAATAGTAGCCCACGTTATAGCGGCCTATTGAGATGTTTCTATATCATTGGACCAACGGTCTCGCACTCACCAACGAAACACGACAGCATGAATACGTGTCATTTTAGGTTGGTCTTCGTGCGAGGGTAGTATCCGGACGAATCAGCCCGTTCGTGCTAAATTTAAAGTGGTTCTACTTCCTTGGACAACAAACACTCACATCTGAACTAAAGAGTTAGATTTTCTAAAATATCCTAATATGGAACACTGGTTTTTGTGTTCCTAAGTTTCACACTCTACCTAGTTGTGAGCAAAGCTAGCTTGGAGTTATCACTAGTAGAGAATTTTGTTAACCTTTTTTGAAATGTACCATACATTTAGCTCACAAACTACTTTGCTATTTCAATTCCCATCGAAAGTAGCAATCACCTTATCTATCACCAGAAGTGTTACACATTTTCGTTTGATTTATTTTAGGTGTAACACACTTGAAACTGACGGGACTTCGTCTGTATCTGCGACAGTTGAAGGTGCTCTTCATGAGACAACTCTGCTTCGTCCTCTACAGGAAATGGATCTTTTTAACCATGGTGAGTTGAGAACTTACCAAACGTGAATTAGATGATAAATAGCCATGTATTAAAATAACTTTGCCCCGAGGTATTTACCAGCTCATTGTTCGTTATTCATTATTAATTTTTTTTTATCTTTTTGGTTCTATAAGATAAGTAGTTACTACTCATTACATCAGCTATCTAATAATGAAAAATCGATCTATCTGGGATCTAGCTTGGACAAAGAGAAACATACAGACAGCCATATAAACACATTTTTTTATAAAGTACCGTATATATTAAAGGTTCTTCTTCAATTTTATTTGCATAGATATTAAGTTGTTTAGTGTACGCTTCAAAAATCCCCAAAAGTTCTGTAATTATTAAGCCAATTTTTTTTTGTTTTGCTTCTCATTTCTCATCACTGTGATCACAGAGTGCCACAGCAAAGCATGTCAGGGTACACCTATTACATGACATGACATATGTATTAAGTTCGTCTTTAATGTTAATAGTTTTTCGACAACATAACCTTATGCAAAAAATATTGTTTCAGCAAGTAATCCTGCCAATTCTGTTGATATTTATTGCGACTTCACACATGAACGACGACCCTGGCAGCAGAGAGACCCGCTCTTTACCTTTAGACCTCGATATATATGCGGATATGCCCGAGAAACGAGTGCTATACAACATTAAACTCAATGATAGTAATCCTACATTAAGGTTAGTTTTATTTCAAGTTGGTTTGTTAGTGAGCAAATATTCTTCCACATTCATACAACGCCATCTATTTCTAAACTGAGCAGAATTTGTAGTGTTATAGTAGTGATACACATATTTTTTTCGAATTCACCCCTGCTCCTAATTAAATATTTACAGATCATACAAATATTTGGTCTGACCCGAGAATCGTACTCAAGACCTCAAAGATAGCACTCACATATGCTATCATTGTGAAACCGAGTCAGTCAATGAAACCTTTACATAAAAGAAAACAAATATTTGCACCTAATATCAAAAGTACTAAATTGAAATTCCTACTTACTATAGTCGATTCGTGTTAAGAAAATAGTGACGTATCGATCAAGAGTAGTTCTTTGACCAATCAGGTATCAAGAAATTATCGTTCCATACGAAAGCTCGAACTTTCAGGACTATTTCAGGGGCTCTTAAGGGTTACGGTCACTATACGTTTAGCGATTTAATCATTTACATGTTTATTTCAGGATACTGAAAGAGGAGTATCCTTCGGTGGACTTTGAAAGTACTGACGACGTGGCAGAAGGTGAGTCGTCTGTTTAACTACCTTAAAGTATATCGATACACTATAGTTCAGGCACGTCTTGATGGATGACCTATTGTGAGTTTATTCCACGAGCAACGTTTCGGCATGCATGGGCCGGCTCGAGCGGAGTGACACCACAACCTCGCAGAAAATTGGTGTGAAATAGCACCTGCGCTGTGTTTCAATCACCGAGTGATACCAGAGGTCCATAATCCAACCCTTTCCCGCATCTCCCTCCCAATCCCTCAAAGGCCGGCAACGCACTAGTGACGCCGCTCGTGTTGCGGGTGTCCATGGGCGGCGGTAATCGCTATCTCATAAAAAAAAAGAACAACTTGATCGCCACGGTGATGTTGATTGGCCCCTACTGAAATGTTCACCAATTGCGGTTTGCACAATTATTTTGTTCTACTCTCATCCAATCACATTCCCCTTGATTACATTCAAATTCGAGAAAAGTTACTAGTGCTAGTCACGCACTATTAAACTTTTCTCGAATTTTCAATTCAT
This sequence comes from Hyphantria cunea, assembly GCA_003709505.1. Lineage (NCBI taxonomy): Eukaryota > Metazoa > Arthropoda > Insecta > Lepidoptera > Erebidae > Hyphantria > Hyphantria cunea. Next base: position 1,651,116 of record PKRV01000635.1, read on the forward strand.
TCAAATTCATTTTCTCGATTTACCTTACTTTAATTAATTTTATAACAAAAACTCAAATCAAAAATGAAATCTATTAAATTAAAATTAATATTTATTTTCTAGACGTCCTCCAGATTGGTAAAAGGAGCCTATTGGATTACAACAAGTATTTGACGGGTGTCGAGATGAACGATAGTTCTGCTACGGTAAAAAAATTTTTATTATTACAATTTTTTTTTATTTTTCATTGTCTCTGTCAATAAATTCTGTTTGTTTTAATAGTTTGTGGCAAGACGACTAAGTTGTGCAAAAGCTTGATTTTACTACTCATAAAACTTTCATACTGCGGGTTAAATATAAAAATCGTTTCTCAACAAAAGTAAACTTCAAAATAATATATTTAAAAATGATTTCACAATTCCAGGTGCTCTACACGACGACAGTTCGCCACGCCGCGCCGGTCGCGCTCAACATGTTGTCCAACTTGCTCGGAATGCGCTACCTCAACTGGCCAGACTTTCAAATATTCACCCAGAACTACCCCATCGAAGGCGTCATGCGAGAACCCACTATGAAACTACCTAAGACATTGGAGTTAGGAGTTATTTGGGCTTTGTTCATCACATTCTGTGAGTATATATGCATGATGTGATTTCGTTAACAGTTTAACCACAATCAATAAATTAATTCCGAGCCGTACTGCACAGACAAATTGAGACTTATCTTCTTTTGTTATTGTTTTTTTTTTTCCGGAATTTTATCCAATGCTATATCCATAATGATTTTAAATAAGATTAGGTATTTAAATCAGGCTGGCTTATTACAAAAAAGTTAAGAAAAAAAGCAAAAAAAAAACATAAAAGCGCTGTGGCATTATTCTGTTATTTAGATATTTTATAACGCACTTGTGGCGACATCCACATACAGCGCAACAGAAATAATTTACAGCGACAACTACCGAAGATAAGTCGAACTATGAAATAACAAAGGAAACGAAGAAACTATCGATTCTGAATCGCGTAATAGAAGTTCTTGCGCCGATTAACATATATACAGCTGCCTGCCAACAACCGTTGGGCAGTGGCCCGCCAGGCTTGATTACCTCGCTTGGTCGGAGGGTCCTCCCTTTGGGTTGGAGGGACATAACACCCGTTCCTCCACACACTAATATTATAACAGTTGTGAATGAGCATATTAATATATTTCTTACTTCTTCTCACAAATAGCTGCATCAATTTTAAACACTTTCGATGTAGAGGTAGCTGACACTTTAGATTAAAAGATTAAGCACATTTTATCACGAAAAAAATTAAGTCAGGTAACATTATGAAGCTAGTTTAATTATATTTATTAAATTATTTCCCAGTCATCCAAGCCGCCACATTACACTGCGTGTCCTTACCCTGTCGGGAAAGAGAGACTGGGTCTCGACACATCCACATCATGTCAGGGTGTCCGAGCGAGCTGTACTGGATTGCCACTCTGCTCTTCCACACTGGCGTCACTTTCTTATTCCTCATCATCCCCACAATGGTAGCGGCTCTCGTACTGGAAAAGGATTCCACTATCAATCAGCTCGATTTCTTAGGTAAGTTGAAGATAAAGAGTTCCAAACACATTAATGATCATGACAGGTCCTAGGTTTAATTCCCAGCCAGGTTAAAAAGATAGTTATGAGCTCGTTGATTTGTTCTATGCATGCACACGTGAAAGTATATAAGGTACTTGCATATAAAAATATTTTTAAATCATTTATCTATTTTCGGCCATTCTCTGGACCCGCTGGACCGATTTTGAGGGGATTTTCATTGGCAAATAGCTGATGATACAAGAAGTAACTTAAGCTTTCAATGTAAACTAGCTTTTAGCTTTTTACCGTGGGACGTAAAGAATTAAAATGACTTACGTAGCAAATGGCCAGTAATTCTTAAAGTAAATATTATTTTCACTCAAGACACCTTTGTCGAATTCGTTACTTTTTGTAATCTATCAAAACGGTAACGTTGTATGAAAAATGTACTAAATACAAACTTGTGACGTCACTTTTATATTTCAATGATTATTTGATTAAGATTTGTTATAGAAATGAAAAGTAATAATAATTATATTTTATTTTCGGTGATGTTTTGTAAATTTCCTTTTAACGAAGGAGACAGTATTTATTTACGGTACAGTACCTTATTGTTACTGTTTATTTTTAAACACTGCCAGTCCTACGAAGAGTTTTAACCTAAACATTTTCAGGTTGCATGATGGTGATACTGCTACTTGGTTCCATGACGATGTTCGCTTTGATGTACCTCATCAGCTTCTACTTTAACGAGAGGACAACCAGCATCATACTCGTCGCTTCTCTGTTTGTTTTTGGTAATTTTTTTATGTCTGGTCTTGCTAAAGTGACATTCTTCTGCCTAATGGAAAGCATAAACAGAATCTAAATATGGTGGTTACCATACTTATTGCGAACACAATCATGCAGCATGATGACCCACACCAAGACGGCCTAGTGATGCTTCTGCACTATTGGGCCTCCGGTCTCGCACTCACCAACGAGACACGCCAGCACTGCTGCTGTCATGTTACGTAGATCTTCTGAGCGAGGGTAATACCGCCCCTGTTGATCCGGCCTAACCGTGCTGGAATCAGCGTGGCTATATTACCATGAAGCCTTTTGATTTTATGTATTTTTGTATTTGTATATCTACCAGCCAAGTTTTGGCTCTCCGGTACCCTCACTTGTTCGGTGAAACACAGCGCAGGCGCTGTTTCACAAAACAGCCTATAGATACAGACTATCCAATACCAAGCAAATTTGACAATACAATTAAAATCCATGCTGTAATTGGAGGACATTAGGACATTACAGAATTCATCGTCTACCAAACTTCGAAATTTTAATAAATTATTTTTCATAGGATAACAGTCATGAAGATTAGTTGTAGGCCTTTGGGCGGCTTGAAAACATCTAACTGCAAGATTGCGTAGCCACAACGTTGTCTTGCCAGTCCCCAACCCGCACTTGGCCAGCGTGGGGACGTTATGGGCTTAACCCTCTCCTGAGAGGAGACCCGAGCCCAGCAGTGGGACATTATGGGTTGTTGATGATGATGATATGATATAAGAATAACTCATGAGGTATTGCATATTATTGCGGTTTAATTTCTTTTATAATTGATTTGGTAGAAGAACTTAGTCAGACTTGCTATAGATACTTGTAAATAAATATATATTGGAATGTTGGAGCTGTAAATGACTGTACTCTGAATTTTGATGAAAAGTATGAGTACCAAAGAGTGGCTTTGGATCAAGACTATCTGTTTGGTATCTTTTTAGGTCTATTCTGTCCACTGACAAAAGCCGCGTACGAGCTAGTAGACCAGAAGCGGGACGTGTTCTACTACCTTCTGGAAGCGTCACACTACGTAGCCCCGCCTTACGCGATGACGGCAGGCATGTTCTACGCCGTGAGGATCGCCACCGTCAACTCGGTCTGCGAACTGATGAAGCACACCTGCCCTAACATGTACAACATACCCGTGACTGGATGGGACGACGCCGCCGGCCAAAAGTGCTGTGGTAAGTACTGTATCCGAGAGTAGTAGTTTATTAAAATATAGTAAACAACACACACACACACAACGCCATCTAGTTTTAAACTGAGCAGAACTGTACTATGACTGATAAAATACTTTTTAGTACTTTTATTTTTGCAAATACATAACATGTTACACCCAAGATCATCATCTTCATCATCATCATCAGCCTATCGCAGTCCACTGCTGGACATAGGCCTCTCCAATTTCACGCCACTTAGTTCGATCTATGGCTTCTCGCATCCAGCTCCTGCCAGCCGTCTTGCGCAAATCATCGCTCCCCCTGGCCTGTGGACGTCCTACACTACGTTTGCCGAGACGCGGTCTCCACTCATGAACGGTTATCGGTTCTTCGGCAAATGTGACCAGCCCACTGCCACTTCAGCTTGCTTATCCTGTGGGCTACGTCGATGACCCTGGTTCTTTGTTGGATCACCTCGTTTCGGATGCGATCCCTTAGAGAAACGTCGAGCATAGCCCTCTCCATAGCACGCTGAGCGACTTTGAACTTATGCACCAGTCGAACCGTAAGTGTCCACGTTTCGGCTTTAGGCACTGTGGGATCGACGATGAGAAGATCCGACGCAGTTTCCCAAACGCTGCCCAACCCAGCTGGACTCTTTTGTTCACCTCGTCCTCAAAGTTGTTTCTACCTAACTGCAAAGCCTGCCCGAGGTATACATATTTTTGAACAACTTCGAGAACGGCACCGTGTACCGCAACCGGTTCCGGTAGTACATGTTCATTGAACATGACCTTGGTCTTGTCCAAGTTCACCCGTAGGCCGATGCGCACAGAAGAGTCAGCCAGGTCGTTCAGCATCTGTCGTAGCTCCCGCAGCGTCTCTGCCATGATGACGATGTCATCTGCAAATCGCAAGTGGGAAATGTACTCGCCATTGATGTTGATACCGCGTTTTTTCCAGTGCAGCGTCTTAACAAGTCCTCCATTGCATTAGTGAACAATTTCGGGGATATAACGTCCCCTTGTCTCACTCCTCGATGCAATGGTATGACACCCAAGATCAGAAACAAATATTTGCAGATCATACAGACGTTTGTTCCGACCCGGGAATCGAATCTGAGCCCTCAAACACTGCCTCTGCACTATCTAGACAGCAATGCAGAGAGATACTTGTAGCTCAAATGCAAAATTACTTTGAATATAAATATAGTTACGTTATATTAAGTTATTTTTCCAGCTGGATTGAAACCTCGGTGCTACTTCTGCGAAGGTTCGACTCCACTTTCAAGCATCTACATTCTTCTCATGCAGTTCATCGTTTTCATGGTAGCTATCTATTTATCTAATACCAATATGTTTCTTCATTTGAGTGCTGCTTTAAATCCGACATTTGTAAAAATGACTGAAAAGGCTACCACCGTGGGAGAGCCATGCTTCGGCATGAATAGATCGACAGGAGTCATACCACGGCCTCATAGAAAACTGGTGTGAAACAGCCCTTGCGCTGTGTTTCACCGAGTGAGTGAGGATACCGGAGGCCCATACCCCAACCCCTCCCTCCATCCCCCAAAGGCCGGTACCGCACTTGTGACGCCTTTGATGTTGCAGATGTCCATGGGCGGCAGTAATCGCTTACCATCAGGCGATACGTCTGCTCGTTTGCCCGCGATTCTATAAAAAAAACTAAGTTCCAAATATAAATTCATTTTTTATGTCCCATGTATTTATATTGACTTCTAAGTTTTAATACCAAGTATTTGCTATCAGATTTTACTGTTCATGACGCAACGCGGCATATTCAATTGGCTGTGGGACAGAATGAGGAACATGAGGTACAGCGCCCTATCCTCCAGCGACGACAATGCGATGGTGCGCGCTGAACGCACTTACGTTGAACACGAGATCAACAAAAGTAAGTCGCGTATATGTAGAAATGATATGTCAATATAGGAATATGCATGTCTTTTTTGTTTCTTAATCTTATCATTTACGTCTCTATAACATACAAAAAAAAATATAAATAGGCTTGAAAACTTTCAAACAAATCTTCAACGTGAAATTTAAAACACTGACTAAATTTGAGCTATTCAAATGCCGCCATTTTGTGCGCGCTTTTGACATAGCCAATTTATATATTTCCCATGTACACACAACGATCAATTACGATTTTAATGTATGTATTGATTTTAATAGCGATTTATGGTTTACAGATCCTGCCGATATTAAGAAAGACGCCATATTGGTACACAATGTGCATAAGAATTACAATTCGTGGTTAAAGCATTGCAATGCCGTCAAGGGAATCAGTTTCTCGGTTAAAAAAGGTACGTTATATATTGGATTTGTGTGTTTTAGATTGTCTATATTTTGATATCGTGAATTCTTTTTGATTCGGCTTCTCTGAAATCACATGGCCTGTCCCTATCCTGTCCATGTCTTCCCCTATTCCAATCACAAAATGTACATGGTTAAATTTTCCTAATATACATGATGTTTGAGCTCATGGATTCGAGTCTTAGCAAAAATTATTATGTGATAAGCACTCCATTTTTTCTATATTTAGAAGTATTTTTCTAACATAACATTTTACCATGTTAATACATAAAACACATTGCCTGTAGTGTTTGTTTGTAATTGGTTGTACAGTAAGATATGTTGCTACAATTTCACTAGTGATATTATGATAAAACTATAGATTTTCATTCGGGTTCGATGCCTGGGTAGGGCCAAAAGTGTTATGGAGTTTTTCTGATTATTGAAATACTTAATAACAGCCCGGAGTTAGGAAGATGTGGCCTGAACCCTCGTACCTCGGCAAGCAGGTAAAGCTATAGGTCCTGCGCCTAATCTCTTCCTGATCGTGTCGGTTAACCGTCCCATCGTATTAGGATAGAGGGAACAGTGAGTGAACCTGTGTTTGTGCACACACTTGTGCACTATAATATTTCCTGCGTAGTTGGCTGGTTTCCATTGAGACTGGCCGCTGTAGCCGTAATTGGCTAGGAGAACATCATCAGCAATCTGTCTGTCTGTTCTACTACAGTTTGTTCTTCTTGGTTCTTCACTTCAAAAAAATATTATTATTTGAAGGTGAATGCTTCGGTCTTCTGGGAGTGAACGGCGCGGGCAAGTCTACCACGTTCAAGATGTTGACTTCGGAAGAATGCACCACGCGCGGCGATATTTACGGGAACGGGTACCATCTGAAGAGGGGCAATACTAGGGTATGTGACTTGACAAATATCTCTTTTGACAAAAGTGTATTTAGGCCAGTCTGGTTCTTACGATATGGTTTGTTGTTTGTCTGTCTATCTATAATTCATTATATAGGTATATTCTTACTGATTTAACAAACAACTGCAACTTTATTGGTCCAAGTTGTGCTTACCTACTGACGACCTTACGACTTACCTACGAGATGCTAAGTTCTAAGATCTGTATGTTTACAATTAAATTGAAATAGTTTACGTACTTTTGGTGGCTTTATAAACACAAAAAACATACGCCATCGAAAATATGAAAATATTTTCTAACATTTAATATTATTTTAAATTACAAGTCTTTGATTTTTTTGCTGACGGTGTCTATTAAAAGTTACTCAGTATTTCAGTGCCGTTTAACTTGTGAGTTTTAGAATATAAACCCTTTGCTAGATGTTAGTTTGAACGTTTATTTATATATTGACTGCCTCGGTGGCGCAGTGGTAGCGTACGCGACTGCGGTCCATGAGGTCTCGGGTTCGAATCCTGGGTCGGACCAAATGTTTGTATGATCTGCAAATATTTGTTTCGGAGTTTGTGTGTTTTCCATGTATAATATGTGTGTATTTACGAAAAAAAAAGTATTTATGTATTCATATCAGTTATCTAGTACCCATAATACAAGCTCTGCTTAGTTTGGAACTAGATGGCGTTGTGTGTTAGATGTCCGAAAATATTATATTATAAAAAATATTATAAATGTTATTAAATATTATTTATGCCTTTAATAGCAAATGTCTTTTTAAAAGCAAGGCGTAAAAAACATCTCAATATGTGGATATCCCCAGTGTGTGGGTCAACATGCTCCTTTGTTCCCATTCGCAATGAAGATAGTGATCACTATTCTTGGATTCTGCTTATACTTTCCATCAGGCAAAGTAGTCATTTTGGCAGCGCTTATATATAAACAACAAGTGCAGTTCAATACGATTAGTTTTTTCATACAAATAAACTTATATTTTTGATTTTTAGACTTAGATTTTGCGAGCTGATTTATATAAGTATTTGATATAAATTGTATGTATGTATTGGAATATGTTATGAATATTATGTTTTACAAATTGTTATAGTATTTACAAACTCTGGGCTACTGTCCCCAATTCTTCGGACTGGACATGTTTCTCACTGGAACTCAGAACTTGAACCTACTGCTGACGCTGCGAGGACTCGGAGAAGAGACCCTACGGAAGGAAGTTCAGGGTTGGCTAGAAATAGTCGGTAAGTTGTTCGTGAATTTTTATATTATTATTTATATGTTATTTTTATTTAGTTACAGCTAAAGAAGACGTATTTAATGGTTTCCAGTACAGTCAACTTTCGTGAGTTAATCTTGAAAAAATAATATAAATGTATAAAATTTTCGAAAATGTTATTCCTGTGCAATTTTTTTGTTTTGGAGTTTTTCCGTTTTTTTTTTTATAATATAGGTGGCAAACGAGCAGATAAATCGCCTGATGATAAGCGATTACCGCCGCCAATGGAGACCCGCAACACCAGAGGCGGTACAAGTCCGTTGCCGGCCTTTTAAGAAGGAGTAAGCTCTTTTCTTGAAGGTTTGAAGGTCGTATTGGTCCGGGAGTACCAGTATATAGATAGATCAGTAACCTTTTTAAAATAAGAGTAAGCTAGGGAATATGAAGACGCTGTATTTAAGATTAGATTTTTGTCTGTGTGTTTAATTTTAGGAGTGGTTTAATCGATTAGAATTCGGTTTTCAACTTCATTTACTTTACATTTAGTGGTTATTTTATTTCAATCGGTTGACAAATAAAAAGATATATCAGTTTAAATCATTACCTGATATATTCGAAATATACGCGAGCGAAAGAGAGTGAAAGAGAGAAAGGTGTCGCAAACAAATGTTAGTTAGTAAACTATTGAATAATCATAATATTAATTATGCGTTAAGTGTTGCCAGTATTCATCATTGTAGGAGGCGTCGGTCGAAATAATTTTAAATGTATGATAGATTTTGTTTACATTTCTGCTGTTTTATTCGTTAATATTGCAGTTCAATCGTTATAATATGTCAAGTGTATTATTATTATTCGAGTTTTTATTTGAAACTAGTGATTTAACTCAGTTTTGTACTGAAGTCTTTAAATTCTTAGATTTCCTCTATGATAATATGCAACTATTACCTATTAAAACATTCCTCTTGAATCACTCTATATACTGCCAAATCTACTTTAGATTCCGTTGTGTACTTTAAAAGATCTAAGTGAAAAGGCAAGCGACTTAGTTTTAAACTATGCAAAAATTATATTTTACTTTGGATAGTTCTCAACAGTAATTGTCGATGGGGATATAATGGGGTTAGTTGACTGTATCGTAAATAAATACCGATGTCTCCTTCATTTAAAAGAATTTTAGAAAACATGAGATCTAAGATAATGACGTCACAAATTTGTATTTAGTATATTTTCATATTAAGTTATCAATTTTTAGTAATTAATTAACTAATTTGAATAAGGTGACGTTTACCCTATAGGATATGGTGATTGTGTGTATCAGGTCTTCAAAAATACGCTAGTCGTAAGGTAGCGGGCTACAGCGGCGGTTGCGTTCGGAGACTAGGAGCCGCTGCAGCGCTGTGCTGCGGCGCTGGAGCCACCCTGCTGGACGAGCCCAGCGCGGGCGTGGACGTGGCGGCGCGCCGGCGCCTGTGGGCCGCCATCCAGCAGGGGCTGCGCCACCAGCGCTCCATCATCATCACCTCGCACAGGTAACACTCGTTTTTACCTGTGGAAACACCTACGGGCCGTCACTCCACCGGGGTTCGCGGCGGGTGGTGCGTCGGAGTCAGACCGACTAAAACCTACTTTTCACCGTGGGAGAGCCACGCTTCGGCATGAGTGGGCCGGCACGACCGGAGTGATACCACGGCCTCACAGAAAACCGGTGTGAAACAGCGCTTACGCTGTGTTTCATCGAGTGAGTGAGGATACCGGAGGCCCATACCCCAATCCGACGCCCCCTATCCCCCTCACCATCCCCCTTCCCCCCAGGCCGCCATAGTGTGGGTCACCATTCTGCATTGTTCTTTTTCGCATTGAGGATGGTGACCA